>REGM01000220.1:302990-374430 GCA_004194415.1 Aurelia aurita | reverse complement strand
CAATGTTTTATTTGATTTTCCTTTGATACACTTTACTGCAATCTTGATGTTGGAATCATGTAGAATGGCATGTTGAAATAAGCTGTAATCATTCATTCCATACTGAAATGTAATGGTCATCACTATTTGCAATTTTTTATCTTCATGAAAGTCATGTTCTGCAATAGCTAGGGAAAAGGGAAAGATGTCACGTTATTAAAGCTAAAATGGAAAATGATAGCAAGTAAAATGCCTGTTTGAATGAAAAGCCCTTCAATAGAAATGGGTAATGATGATGCAAGCTGCTGGTCATGAATCGAACCAAATTGACAAAATTCCCCCCCCCCCTTTTAAATCTGGGAATTATTGACTATTGTATTTATGAGTCATTCATTTCATTGTATAATAATTAATATATTATAATTTCAAATGTTACATTGGCAACATATTTCCCCAAATATGTGCATGGTATCAAATGTTCCTCAATCATTGTAGTTTTCAAGATATTAAAACAATCTTCAACGCATCAGCCAGCTGCATGTTATTAAGGGGATTTTAGGCCAATTTGCTGCCATTTATCATACTGTGGTTCTAATTTCTATGTTTGTATTTACCAACAAATAAATATTTTCCCAAATACACACATGGTGTCAAAATTTTCTCCAATCTTTGTAGTTTGCAGCTGGGAACAAATTTTTCCTCGGCACAGGGCAGTTTCTTGTTAAAAGGGGGGCCCTCGTGGGCAGTTTTAGGCCAACATTTTTTGCACTTACGACACAACTGTTTGACACTTTCTTTTAGATTAACCAATGCAGTGAGAACTTTACCGTGGGCCTAATTGTTCTCCGGACCGCCCATCTGTTCTAGTTTGTTCCACCCTACCTTAGGCCTAGCTAGGCTAACGTTCTAAAAGTGTTGGCCTACAAACCTGAAATTCTGAATTGCCCTTCTTTCTCTTTGCGTTACTTCACCCAACGCCAGATGTTCCGACTGTGAAGATGGCGATGTCTCATTCAATTGATCATTGCAGCGGGACAAAATATCACTTGCAGTTTTCAATGCCTCGCCAAGTTCTACCTTCCTGGATTCTGACATAGCGAAGCATCAACCATGCTTTCTCGAAGCATGGCCTTCTTCCCCAAAGTGTGGCGTACATCCATTACGAGGCTTCGACGACGCTTTCCCAACCAAAGTGCGGCGTACATCCATTACGAGGCTTCGACGACGCTTTCCCAACCAAAGTGCGGCGTACATCCATTACGAGGCTTCGACGACGCTTTCCCAAAGTGTGGCGTACATCCATTACGAGGCTTCGACGACGCTTTCCCAAAGTGTGGCGTACATCCATTATGAGGATACGCCGATGCTTTCCCAAAGTGTGGCTGAGATACTGTTCGACAATGCATTCCGGAAAGCATGGGTACATGTTCGACAATGCTTTCCGGAAAGCATGGTTGTGTTGTGCGACGACGCTTTCTAGAAAGCATTGTCGTACTTCCTTCGGTGACTACATCCGGAAAGGGGCATCGAAAGTCCTGCCAAAGCATGTGGACGACGAAATATTGTTGACCCTTACGCCGCGCGATACATATCCTTCCTCATATGACTTCCTCGTAAGCCTTCCTCGTATGACTTAACTTACTTCCTCAAATCCTCATATCTCGCAGGGTAATATCGTTTGCGGGGCAACTTTGGCTCTCCAATCAAATTGTGCTGCTTTGCTTTCAGTAAAACTGTATCGTACGAGGGGGGGGGGGGGTAACTCCAATGGGGAGTTTGGTATACATGTGCCTGCCCGGGTTATGGGTTAGTTTGCGATATTTTGCCCGGTTTATGGGTCATGTTCTGTGAAGTTTCGCCCGGGTGCCCTAGTTATGGGTCTACTTAACGAAGATTTGCAGAAGTTATAGGTAAATGTTAGCTGTCAGTGCAGCAATGAATGACATATCTATTTGGTCTCTGCTCTGTCATTGATTACTCGGTATTGCCACATTACGAAAAGTCGCGCACAAAGTTCTCTCTTCGCCATCCTAATGTTAACAAAGAAGTACACATTTTTTTTATAAGAAACTGGTTTATAAGAAACTAGTACTAAGATGGCCAAAATTTTAAGAGACTCTAGTACATGTCTGAGAAGTAGTAAGAAACTCTTAAAACTTAAATTCAAGGATATTATGGCAAATGCGTAGTTGAACCCTTATTCTTGAGTAATACCAACTAGCTTGTTAGACTTGTTACATTTTCAACGTAATCGAACACTGTTTACTCCTTCCTATCTGACATTTTAAATGTAAAGAAACATACCTGCAGAGGTGCTAGAGACTATATGATAATTCACGCATTTAAAAAATAAGAAACAGATTAAAGCTAGTTTTTAGAAATCTTTGTCTNCGGCTGAAATTCGAAACAAGGATCCGTGGATGGTCCTTCATCAATTAAGTATTTTAGTGGGTCATCGGATTCTTTAGTTTCAATTTTTTCCGCGAGTTTTGGGCCTATGGTAGTAAAGTGGTTGTTGAAGGCTTCTGCAATTTCCTTTTGCTTCTCAACTAGTCGACCCTCGTACATAACGGATCTGGGAGTCGTGGAACACTGATTTTTGTTTAAGACTTTGTTAATCGTTTTCCACATCTCCTTGGGGTTATTGGAATTCTCATCTATCAAGTTTCTATAGTAGCCCTCGACAGCTCTTCGGAGTTCACTGGTCACCCTATTTCTTAGGCGTTTGTACTCAGGCCATATTAAACTGTCTTTTTCAGCTCTTTTCTTAGCCCGGTCTCTCTCGCGTATCAAGTTCTTGATATGGGGAGCTATCCAGGGGGAGGGTGCATGCCTCGTCATGTTTTTCCGTGTTTTTAACGGTGCGTGCACATCTAAGATTGAGTGAAAAAGATCGTAAAAATTATTTGCCATTACATTGGGATCATCCCAGACGGTGGACGTAGCCATTTCCCAGTCAACACTTTGCAGATCAAACAGAAAAGCTTCCCGATCATAATTCCTCATACTGCGAAATTCAGTCTTAATTTGCTTCCTTGTGACCTGGAGTTTGGCGTTACAATGAAAGAGTGGTCGACTCCCTTCATATTTGAAAGAGTGGAAGACTCCCTTCATATTTGTCTTATTATAAAAATTTTTCTCGTTGCCCTGCGAGATCTTCAATTGCCCTGCGAAATCCACTATATTTGAGATTGGGGGGGTGTCACACCCCTCCACACCCCCCCACGATTTTCGCCCCTGATGATAATTCACGCATTTAAATAATAAGAAACAGATTAAAGCTAGTTTTTAGAAATCTTTGTCTTCAGCAATGTATTAGTTACTCTTAAAATAATTTAATTAAAATAATATTGGTAATAGGGGGGGGCGAAGAACGCCCCCTGGTTAAAATAGGGTTAAAGTTTCAGCAACTTCCTCATTCTTTAATTTTTGCATTCTGTATTGTTTCTTTTGTTTTTCTCTTTTTGTCTTTCTTCTTTCTTTGTCTTTCGTCTTTGTCTTTCTGTCTTTCGTCTTTCCATACTTTTCAGCTGATAACGAGGTTACTTTTACAGCCTCGTGCTGATCATCTAGAAGAAAACAAGCAAAATGGCGGCTGTTTTTTATGAATATTTAAGATGCTTTTGCTTGTCTTTTTACGAAGGAGTCGACCATACAATACCAGGAAATGGTGGAATAGAATGTTATAACTTTCTGACAGTCAACCAAAGACTTGCTGATACCTGTTCATATCTTATGATTATATTTTTATGCATTGCTCCAGTTGCGCAGAGAAGACTGAAATTTCCAAAGGAGAGTCTGCTGAACTCTGGTGGAGACAACAACACGAAATGTCACCAAAATACGGGGAGAGGAAAGAAATTGTTGCTTGTTGTATTGTGTTTGACGTTTGGTATCGAACTTGGCTACAAGCTATCCACGAAACAGTTGATTTACACTTTAAATCCATGCCACATTATTACAGCATTGCAGGTTAGGTACTATGATGTATGGTAAGATATAATAAGGCCACGCCCTTTACTTTGGCTTAAAGCGTCTCTCCCGACTCCATGTTGGCTATTGCTAAAATGGGAAGTTAAACAACGTTTGTAGCGAACTTTCTATAAATCAGCAACTACTGTAGTACAGGAAAATTTGTGAGGGTAACTCTTGTTACTTTCGCTTAGAATGCATCTCACGACCCCATATTGCCATTAACAAAATGGAAATTCAAACAATTTTGTAGGGTCTTAGAAAATTTTTAAGGGGCACACTCTTTACTTTGGCTTAGAAAGCCACCTCTTTCAATCCAAAATTTTGCCAATGCTGAAATGGAAACTCGGATAATTTTGGAAAATTCGTAACACACCAACTTATAACTTCTTGATTTGCCGACAAACTAAAAGTTGGGTTGTGCCACACCCCCTGCACCCCCTTTGGCTACGCCCCTGTTTTCATGGCTATTTTTATCAAAAGTTTATATATGCTTTGATTCCCTTTAACACCTTACCAGCACAAATATGCTGGGAAAAGCAAAAGTAAAAAAAAAAATCATGTGAAAGTGACATTAAAATCAGAGCACGAAAACCCACCCGACCATGTGACCGGGCGTTCGCAGGAAATTTTCAATTCAGAATGTCCTGCAGGAAATTTTCTAAAATATACTTTTTCCTATAACATGCTCTGTTTCTCATTTTTTTCAAAATAAGGAAAATAGCTAATAAAGTCAAGCAAAAACTTACCTAACATAGATTGTAGTATAATTTGTATTCATATTGTATACAACCAATACAAGATCAGTAAAGAACTGGATTTCCCTGACGCGTTTTAGAAATGATAAATGGTTTCTTGATGGGGTCCCAACTTCATACAAATTTACTTTTCTTGATTCCTTAAATGCATTTACATAAAACCGGTTACACGTTAGTATTTCATAGCTATCTTTAGATTTGGAACCTGACCTATTTTCAAGAAAGCCGTATATTTTCACTTTCCTAGTCTTGCAGGAAATTTAAGAATCGACTTTTGTCTGGTCGCAGATTATTTTCGGAATTATAGCAGTTTTCTTTTTATTTGAAAAATTCATCATAAATTTTGAAAAAAATTAAGATCATTGTAAATCCTAAATTATTAGAAGGAAAATGGTGGAAAATGGTACAATCTTCAAGAAAACCATAGTTTATGAAGGTCTACAATATGGCTGTAAGCATAAATTTGTCGCTTTTCTAGTTTACGATTTAGCAATTTGATGATGTCACAACCTCAAAACTGGTTGAAACACAAAGAGCACTGTAATTCTGAAAATAATCAAGATATCAAAAGTTCCAATGATCAATAATAGCAAAGTACCTGAAGTTCCTTTCAAGGCATTAAATCAAAATAACCATGTGTGCAATCTTTTTTATGCCTATGATGCCAGTACCTGATTAAAGTGATTGAAATTATCATATTTCTCATGAACGCTAAACAAAGCATATGTGCCAGACTGGACAGTTTGCTCACTGCAGACAGAAGTGTACACACTTAGAATTCAAGTGCGCACTTACGAAACAATACCAGTTATTAATCAAACAATACCAGGTGAGTCAGAAAAATATATCCATTATTTGAAAAATCGTACAAAAAAACTACTGTATATGTACTTTGTACTCACTTGAAAAATCTCAACTCCGTTGTCTGGCTGAGAGTTTTACTAAATTTTGAGAATTTAATCATAAACCTTAATCTCAAATCAAGAATTTGCGAAAACTGGCTTCCAGGGCTTTGGCTGAAACTAGAAGTGAATGGCTCAATTTAATCCATGTTTCAATGATCAAAATGGTAAAATAATGTTTTTTTAGCTCAGCCACGGCTTCCTAAGTGAGATAGAAACTATTGAATTGTGATTATATGCTCTCTCAACAATACTGAGCATCAAAAAGGCAAAATTTACATGATAGTGAACAGCCCATTTTTCGTTGTTTCTTTTTGCCAATTGAGAAATAGGACTTTTGGCTAAATCCTGATTTCAGAAGGAAGTAATGCACTTAAAATTATCTGAAAAATGGTGAAAATCAAGTTGAAACCTCAGCAAGAGGATAGAATAAATTTTTTACAGATTGGTTGCATAGCTTCTCCTGAACAATTTTCCAAATAGTGGATATATTTTCTAACTCCCTAGTAGTACAATTGAATGGAATAATATAGCACACTTTTTGTGTATATACTTGAAATTTCCAAAAGGCGCATGTGAACTTCAAATTTCACACAGACAATTTTCCATTTGCACAGCAAACTTTCCAGTCTGGCATACTATGTGATTTGAATTAGTGGAAATTTTTGAAATCACATCAATTTCATGCAGCGTTAATTTCTATGATAAGGTTTTTATGGTCTACTCTTAGTTATTTTGAGAATGTTTGGACTTCTTTCTAGACCAAAAATACTTACATACTGTAGCTTTATGTCCACAAACTTGGAAGCTAGTTGCACGCCTCTTAGCAGCAACGGGTACCCTCAACAACTTACATGAGATAGCCGGTCGTACCTTTCTGAACTGAAATGAGTCTCTTGATTTTATAACTGTTTGTGTTCTCACCTTCTGAACTCTTTTGATTATTTTAAAGAAATATTTTCAAAATGACTTTGATATCTACAAACCAGAGCTAGAGCATACAAGTTTACCTCATGGTCATTAAAATATCCCACAAAAAAAGATTCTCTTTGTATGTTTGGTCTCATTTTAAAGGCTCTTCTTTTTACAAAAAGATCGATTTAGAACATTTTTTCATATCTTTTACAAATATTCTGTAATTTTCAATGGAAACTGGCTTGATCTTTTACAACCATCCTGTGAAAACTGCTTGGGGAGAAAGTCATAGTAGATGATGATTGATATTGAAAATCCAGGGATAAAGAGCTCTTTTTTCAAAATATCTCAAGTGGGTGAATGAGTTAAGCATTTTTCTTACTTTGCAGACAAAGATTAGACCTAGAAATTTCAATATGGTACCTACCTTTTCCATCTGGTTAAAGCATTCCGCAAAATCCAGTACTTAAAATGAATTTTCCCAACTCAGGTTAAATTCCATTTTGTTACCATTCCCTGTGCTAACCAAGACAATTTGTGCAGATATAGTCTTCCAAAGACTCACTTTTATCTAAAATAAACAAATGTTGAAAAATCATATATTTCATTATAGAAAAAGTTCGTGAAGAGGAGAAATGAAATATCCAAAATTCGCTGTCCTCTCTGAATCAAGAATTCAGAATTCTGAGGTTTCTCCATATGAACAGGGCAAAAGTTGCATGTTTTCTGATACGTCTAGTAAATCATTTTCTCATTGACTACTTACTGCTATACCGTTAGATACAGGTTGTCGTGTATTTACATACGAAGTTGATGCCATATGTAATTTTATTTTCATTTTTATCTCTCAGATTTATTTCTTGGCTGCCGAGGAGAGCAAAACTATCTTAGTCCTGTTCAGGTATTTTATACTTCGATTAAAGTTACTGTAACCTTTCAGACAGAAAATTCTCGATTTCTTGTTTTCGTCATAATCTGACGGTTTAAGTATTTGAGTACCATTTCAACCAAGTCACTTCCAGAAATAACCACAATTACTGGGAAATTTGAGCATTTTAAAAGAAGCAAATCGTATTTCTCAAAAAATGCGGGAATAGACTTCAGAGGATTAAAGTAAACTCACTTGACCTTGCAGCTATATTCACAACATCCCCTGCTGTTATTTTCTTGATAAAACGATTGACCAAGATCGCACCAGAGCTTTATTGCTTGACCTGCGGCTTTATGTTTGCACTTTCAAGCATAATCGTTTTTCCCGGGCGTTCTGCTTCAATTTGATAAAAGCCTGATTTCTCGAATCAAGATTCCGGGGTACTGGTGGGTACTAAAAAATCTTGGTGTACCTAACGGGCCAATCAAATCTCTTGACACTTGGCATACAGGGTCACAAAGCATATAACTACAAAAGTGTGTCAGTGATTTATGATAGATCCACTGGTTCGACTTTATATGGGTTTGAAAGTTAAAAAAGACATTTCAGACATTAACATTAATTTAAAATTGCATTATTTCAAGACAGTACGTTTTATTAAAAATTCGTGACATCGTTTTGCAGTTCAGGACCTTAAGTCTTTGGTAAATAGATAGTTTTGGTCGAACAATGCCCGATAAGGTACACCAAGATTTTTTCCCAAGGTTGGTCGATTTCGCCTAAAATCTGGAATACATCATATGCGTTTTTATTTAAGCAACTGTTTATATTTTTATGGTATTTCACGTTTAATTCTGCTTCGAATAACATAAAATTTTGTTTGGTATAGTTTAAGGAACGGCCGTGGAAACTAGAGCTTCTTAATCGCTGTCTGAAGGGTTACAGTAACCTTAAGTTTTGATTAATTTTTTCTCTTTATAATCTCTAAATTAAGTTCCCTCTATTACATGGCTTTCAAAAATACTGCTCCTTGAACTGGCAACCTTTGGTTGATTGCTTTTTGGTCCGCGCAAAGTAGCCTTGGGTGGGTGGAAATTCCGGGTGGGTGGAAATTCTTTTGTTTACGACAGAAAATGTCGCTTTGCAATTGAATAGGAATTTAAGGTTGAATGCCTTTTGATCGTGTAAAATGCTGGCCGCTCGAAAAATTCCACTGACTGGAAATTAGCCTTAAGAGGACAGGCTAAGAGATGTCGGGGATGTTCACTCGCTAGGATGAGCCATCCCATCAATACAGTTTCCATTAATTTGAACAATTATTTGTTGATTAATCGATCCATGCTGGAAATATTCAGACCTTAAAATATTTTATCTACCTTTATGTTTATCTACGTTTATCAATTTTATGAAACTAAATGAAGATAAATTTCATTTCATCACTTTTGGTGCAAAGGGAAATACAAAATATTTTCATACTAATATTCATATTAAATTATTTATAAGACAACCCTTCAGCATAGAATTATACAAGTTAAATTTACAATCTATAATACCGGGTGTCCCAAAACACTGTATACAAGTTTGAAGAATTCTGACGCCTTGATTTGTCGTTAAAGTGCCCCAAAATCATTTTTATTTTTACCACCAGTGGCTAAATTAAATTGTAGTATTTTTCTTGTAATTTTCGGCAACTTGGTTGTAGAGCTGTAAATCAGCAACTGCAAAATTTCCTCCCAGGCCGAAACCAGAGCTTCCCGTAGAGAAGACCTAACGATACGAGGTATGCCTGCCCATATGTAGCAAAATTCAAACCATAACATTTTCAATTCAAGGTGGGATTTATTCATTCAATGCAAACCAATTACGTAATTTCACGCAAATTTTCATTCAATGCAAAAACAAATATTTCTTATGATTTTCAATGATTAGAGCTAAGAGAAAACCACTCTCAAGAGACAATCATATTATATTATCATTAATCAAGAGATTTCTGTACATTTGATTCCAATAAAAAATGTAATTCAAACAATGACAGATTCATTGCAGTAAAATTAAAGAATTGCTTTGATAAATAACGAACAAAAATACAATTTATCTAGAAAGTATTTGATTTAGTTTCTTTTAGTTTTTATTTGATTTAAAATATTTCAATTGAACGAGGGTTGCCATGCTTCTGCCTTTCCTTGGCATCGTTAGTTCTTCTCTACTGAAAGCTCTGGTTTGGGCCTAAGAGCAAATTCTATGTTTGCTTATTTATAACTCCTCAACCAAGTTACCGATAATGCTAAGAAAAATACAAAACTATAATTTAGCCATTGAGGGTTAATATAAAAATAACTGTTCGCTAATTTGGTTTAAGATCTTGCCGTCAGCATTTTTCAAACTCGTATACAGTTTTTTGGGACACCCGGTACAATATGATATATATACGAACGGAAAAAATTACTTCAGAGCTGTTAAGGCTATATTTGCTGATCTTCCAGCGTGTCGTGTTTGATTCTTAATTCAGCTCTTGAGATGGGTTTTGAATTTATTTTGAACTGCGGGAGGGTTGGCAGTTCCCTAATAGTGATAGGGATCCTATTCCATGCAGTAAGAGCTGAATAATGAAAGCCTTTTTTCACATATTTAAGTTTATATCTTGGAATTTGGATGTCCCTGCAGTTTCTTGTACTGTAGCTTGAATGCAAGGATATCTGGTAGAAGTTATCCTGAAGGTTCTCCGGGCACATCCTGTTCATAATCTTGTAGGCCGTGGCTGATCGATCGAATTTAATTAGTTGTTCTACGTCAAGCCAATTATACGACCAACTGTCTTTAAAGGGGAACTAAACAAAAAGAATTTATTTCATATATAATTAGCCGCTACTTGTTCGATCCGAACACTGAAAATTTTGTTTGAATCGGACAAGGGGTTACGATTTTATGGCTTCTGAAAGTGAGCAATTTGGGAGCTTTCCTTGAACCACGACCGGGTTGGTGAGAGGCCTGGTGCTAATGCGGATGTGATGTCATACTGGGAAAGGAAGTTCCACGCGATCCTAAGAACACAATGAATTCGAGCCTATATGTGTGGTATATCGAAAATACTCGTACTTTTTAGACAAAAATGCATGCAAAGTGCCTGTTGCTGGTTGTAGCAATGAACCACATCATGAGAGCTGTATCGCACTTCACCAGATAGCACCAGATACCATTAATCAACGATAATATAACAAAGGGAAAGCAACTAAGGAAGAAATGAGTGGATTTCGTGACTATGAAGTGGGCAAAGATGCATTTATCATTTGTCCCCCGCACAGCATTTTCATTACAGAGAGCTCTACATGAGGATAGTCTATCTTGCCGCACATCCCTTGGCTTATCAAAGTTAATACACGTATTCTTTTTATAAGAAACTAAGAATTTGAGCCAGTACTGAAAGTTTCTTAAAATTATGAGATTTTCAGTACTCGGAGTTTCTTACGAGTTCCATAACAATCTTCATGTTTACTTCATGTGCCCTCGTGAACATTTCAAAACGAAGTTTTTGAAGCATTTCCAATGTTTAGACATTACTCAAGTACCTTCCAAGTAATATGATACAGGAAACAAGTGAAAATAAAGTAAAATATGCTAAGGATTTCTTTGACTANTTAAAATTATGAGATTTTCAGTACTCGGAGTTTCTTACGAGTTCCATAACAATCTTCATGTTTACTTCATGTGCCCTCGTGAACATTTCAAAACGAAGTTTTTGAAGCATTTCCAATGTTTAGACATTACTCAAGTACCTTCCAAGTAATATGATACAGGAAACAAGTGAAAATAAAGTAAAATATGCTAAGGATTTCTTTGACTAAAATAAATAGTTTCTTAACTAATTTTTTCCCAGTACTAGAGTTTCTTAACTTTTTGGCGATCTGAGAGTTGAGTTGCTTACAAAAAAATACGTGTATTGGGGTAGCTCCATATCCTAGCAATCATGTCCAGCCCGAAGAAACTAACCGAATGAAGAGTCACGCAGCAGCGCAGAACGAGGGAGTGCCTGTCTCTCTGGGCCATGTCAACATGATCTCGCAAAAGGTTAGTGACAAAATTTTACTTTTTTTCTTCTTAATGTAATGATCACATCCTATTTAAACGAATGAGTTTCCTTCCAAAGAGCATTTGGTATATAGTTCATGTACTTATTAGCCAACATAACCTTCCTTTTTCCACAAGAGATCATGATCAGCAAGGAGACAGGAAAATAGCTTTAGGCCTAGGCCTGAGAATAGGTAGTACATACAATTTTTCAGAAGTCAACAGCTGGAAAATTGTTCACATAGGCCATCGATCACATTAAATACTGTGCATTCTGAATACTATAATAAACCATGATACCTCTAACCAAGGCCCAGGTAAGTCTATTAGGAAGATGAAACCAAATGAAACAGCAACTTTCAGGAAGGTAGATACAATCATAATAAATTTAATAAATAGTCTTGAAATCTGTCAGAGTCATCCCTGGTTTCAAAATGTACCATGCAGTACAATGTAAAACTGAACATTAATTGAGGCAATAATTCCAAATTAATACAACGCAAATTTGAAACATGATCATATCAAGTTTAATTATTAATCAATGAAATTTTGTCGAATCGCTTTCATCTATATTTCATAGTCATACATTTCCTCTCCTTTTCAGTGGAACAATTGGAAACAGAGGTACAAAACTGGAAGGAAAACTGACAGCTGTTTGCCTCACAGGGGGGGTTCTTCCATAGTAAAGGTACCTGGGGATGTGCCAACATCAAGGGCATCAAGGGTATATTTTCTGACTCCTAGTGTAGGGAAGGGTATACGTTTTGACAATTCTGGTTTTGGTTGGCTTTGGCAAGGGTATGCATTTAGGTACTTTTGCTTCAGTGAAGGCCAAACTGCTGGTAATTGTTGTCTAGAACACAGCAAATTTGGGCGATTTTGGTCCCAGAGAAGTTTTTTGTCCAAAAACCACTAAATTTTGGCAATTTTGGTGTAGAAATTAATCTAGCCAAGAGTATCATTTTCAAAAAATTGGTCTAGCCAACAGCATCATTTTGAAAATGCTGGTGGCATAACCCAACCTGAAATTTGGCAAAGAGCCTCCCCCAGTGGTTTTTCCAAAACACCAATGAAGGGACAGAAGAATTTCTTGACATACCCAAAAACAAAACGGATTACTTGCTTTGCTAGCATCAGCAGATTATAAGTCTCAATATAATAAATAAATGATGTAAGTAACATAAAGTAGCGTAGATGTAACAAAACAACATATGTGTAAACAACATATGTTAGCGTAGATGTACAAAATATGTTTTGTTTTGTACATCTATGCTACTTTGTGGTACTTACATCATCTATTGATCACATTGCTGTTTGATTTTAGTAGTACCACATGCACCAAACATACTTTTATTGGGTCATAAGTCTGTTTTATATCAAATGTATCTCAATTCAATAGTCTGCAGAAAAGCGTTTGTTTTGAAACAAAAAGGACTGTTTCTGTTAAATAAGTGCAAAATTAGAATTGCTAAAACCTTGTACACTGGTATATACTTCAAGTCTGGCCTTATCTAGACTACATTGCAACAATTCTCAAAACATCCTAAAATTTCAAAAACTGTCCACACTCTGATGAGAATTCTTGATAGGTGATATGAAAGCGTCAAATGTTTAAACAATTTGAACTAAGAATTTGTAGGCAAGTTGTCAGCAGTTTATACATTTATCAAGGCCTGCACTTTACTATATTGCTTTAATCAAAGACCGCCAAATGTAATTAATAAATAACTGGTATTGATATTGTATTTTGTTAAGATATAGATGTAACTGTTTTTCATTGTTCACTCTTCACTGGTACTGAAGAGACCCTAAGACAAGAGATACCTCACATGTCTTCTTGACTTTCTGCGTAATATTCTGTCATCTCCTCCCATTCCGAGTGGAATTGGGCCGTTACATGGTGATATGTACAGCCGGCTGTGACATCCTTACTTTGCTACTAAGCTGGCCATGTGTAAACCATGTAGATTTACTACAAGCAATGATACATAGGTATCTAAAATAGAGAGGGAAAATGTGATAAAAATGCAAATCATGCTGAGCATTTTCCACAAATTTGCTATATAAATTAAATACAATACAGACTATTTTAGCAGGCCTAATAAGTAAAAACACAGAGAATTTTTGGGTATGCAAATATGAAAGAAATACTTTCCAATTCCAAATTAAATAATCAGGAAATTTAAGTCTTGATTTAGAACGATAAAAATTGCCCAACAAATTCGGCACCTGTTCGTAGTGTACGACGTTGGGTTGGCCTAAAAAAATTGAAGGCAAAGCCTCAAAAGCATTAGTATAAACAACAAGACTGTTTGTTTTACACGGGACTGGTATACATACCATGTTGAAAGTGGTTCTAATCCTTCTGGTCAACATTTGGAGATGTTCTTCTCTTTCTCTCATAATTCAGTTTCACCCAGCTGTATTTATCATCTGCAACTGGATGGATCGTCATGATAAGGCCTATCGATCAGAGTCGTACTCATATGATTGAACTGATGTTGCCCTTGCTTCATCCACTTCTCCTTCCAATTTCATAGCGTCAAAACCGAGAAACGATCAAGACGAGGTTCTGCTGCTCCTTGATGAACTTAGATCTGAAAGTTCCATCGTAAATAACCAATGAAGAAGGAAAGAACTTTCAGTAAATGCCACCACCAGTGAACACTGCTTCAACTGTTGAATGAAACAATGAGGATATCCCAGGATTTGCCTTTCTGCCTTGCGCAAGATTNCTTTTGATTTTAGTTTATGAATCGAGCTTATTGCCCATTGACTGCTGCAAGAATAGGAACGATGGTATATTTTAGGAGCCAAACAAATGATTTATATTTCTTCCCAATGCTGAAGCTACCAGAGCAAGCCTTTCTAAATCAATCAAGTTAGCTAAGAATAAACAGTTTCTTCAATTTCTTCGCATATGGGTTTATTTACAAACAGTGTGGCTTGTGATATTTCAAAATAAAGCACTACTGCACATACCCCTAAAATAAGGCCACTTACCGGTTCAAAGCAACTTCTTAACTTCCACATTACTCCGGGGTTCTCATTTATTCGCACAATTGTTGTTCAAAAGGAAAATCAAACACAGACTGCGTTAAATTTTGCCAACCAAGGCCTATGCCACCAAAACAATAAATGCCTTCAAGCAAAACAACATACTTCAGCAATTCTTCGACTCTCTCATCTGCAATTGTAAAACTTCCAGAACACTTTTATTTGTTTTCGTTTCTAAAGCATATAAATTATTTGTTGCAAACCACTTTCTTCTTCTTTGATTTTGAGAAACAACAGAGAGAACGAAATGACGAATGCATTTATAATGGCGAATATTTTCCCGCCAAAGTCTCTCTTTTGTTACGAGGCTAAAAGCGCACAGGAAATTTTTGCCTTGCCTGCATACATTTGTACCAAAATTGCAGATGTCCCTTCGTATTCCTCTGGTTAAAGTGCAATATTTAATCTCCGTTTATTCATAAACAAAAATATGAAATTGGAAAATAATCATCATACAATCCAAATTCACCAAACTCGAAGAAACAAACTTTTCTTGTAAAGTATGCTAAATACCACCTTAACGTGATATAGGTGACTATCTCTTTTCATGTTTTAAGCCTTTCTGGTCTTCTATAAACCATTTAGCTGAATTTAAATGCGAAATTTTGTGCACAGCTTCTCCCACTTCAGCTCTCAGCTCCAGTTCAGTGATTGTATCGCGAAGAGGATTCCCTCTATCCGCCATCTTCCAGAAAAGTAGCGCGCCGTCCCAGACCTCTGTGAAAAGGTCTATGGATCGTGCCGAGTTACTTAGGGCCTTATTAAATGAGCAGGCCTGGCCCTGTTATCTGAGCTGGACGATTTTAGGCGAGATCCCTCTGTCAATACATGTAATAATTCTGAAACATGATTATATGGTAAGTGGGCCAGCCCTTGTAGCCGGGATCCCACGTTTGCATAACAGCGCTGGCCCTGTTCGAAGGGATGAAGTAATGACGTTTTTCTCATGTAATCGCTTGGCAGGGCTGGAAACAGGGCTGGCTTCTCAAAGTTTTTAACTGCGCATGCATCAAGCCGCCATATTGCCAATGATTTGATTTTTCCCGCCTAAATTACTTCGCAGCCCTGGGGTGAATTACTCCATGTAATCGCACGCATGATTTCATCCTGACTTACAGAGGCAGCTCTGTTAGCAAGGCCAGCCCTGCTCATGTAATCAGGCCCTTAGACAGGGGTGTAAGAAACCGACTGATCAATAAGGATACAGTCACGAATATTTCAGTTGGTCAAATGGCTTTGATATCCGAATCCATTATGTGGCGTATTATTTATTCACTGGGAATTTAGCACTTTTTGTTGTTTATTTTGCAGGATCCATGTGCATCTCATATTTGGGCCTTTTCTTGCTATGGTTTTTCCCGTTCTGAATACGAGAATAGTAGGTATCTTTGCTATCGCATAAGTGTCCAGTTTTCCCTGAAACTCTCAATTTGTTTAACTGAAAGCACGTTGTTGTCTATAGCTGCCCTACACTTACGACGTGATTCCTTGCATTCGTTCAATATTTCAAGCTGATTTTTTTTATTTTCTCTCGTTGAGCGATAACCATCGCGTTCAGTGAGCGATGCTGAGACTTATGTCGTCAGTTTATAGCTGTTCAAGATGAGCCTTGAAAATAGATCTCGAATTTCTGTCTTCCTCCTCAAGTTACTGAAAAGTAGATGAAACTTGAAAGACCTCAATACCATGTTGTTTTTGTAATCTGTTCATTAATTTTATTTCACTTTGTCGCTTTAACTTGCTACTCTTTGGGAAATGAGCCTGTAAATATTTTTTTTAAAGATTATTTTTGCAGACAAATCATGTTCCTTGACTTTTACTTCATAAAAACGTTGTTTAGAGAAAATAACACTGTTCTCAAATAGTTATTTGTCAAAACTGTTTGAAAGAAACTTCAGTTGTCTTTTATTATTATTAAAAAGCCGACCAATGCAAGTCAAGATTATTTCGATGTTGACTAAACTAGCTGCATTAAAAGCCAAGAGACCAGGACAGAATTTTTTGAAAACGAAAATGGTGGTTGCGCCGTGCTCGTACAACCACACAAAAATTATGGCAGTGGCAATAGCAGTAGATGATAAAGAAATAACTTCAGATAACATTTTGACCTACCCGTTCTTGATCTTGCCCATGTTCCCGTTGCTCGACGAAGAGATGTCGAGGTAAAGAATTAAAATTTAATTTAATTCTGATGGGTACTTTCCTTCAAGTATATTAATTTCCTTTCCTCTCCATGTTCTTCCTCTGTTCCATTGTGGCCTAAACTTTTTTCCTCTAAATTGCATAACTATGACAATGCAGTTCGAAAATACATGGCTAAATGCATTGTTTATGAACTAAAGTGGCTAAAGATGTAATTTGTTGACCGTTTCAATCGAATTGTAAAATAGATTACAACTCTGCTATTTGGTGGATGTCAAAATTAATGCAGATGAGGGGAAATTGTGAGGAACAGCAATCGAGGGCTGCAATAGATTCTAGTCAATAAACGGTCTGTAAGCTTAGTAGTTCTTCATACCGAACTGCTCGAAATTTAAAATTGTTCCAATTATACGCCTTTCTGTCTTTCGGGTAGTGTTTTTCGTAATTTCTTTAATATTTAAAAGTGTTCTTGGCATCAATTTTTTTGGTGAAAGGATGGAAAAATCATATGATTGTTGGATATGTTAGGAAAAGTCCTTTCACTAAAGTCGGGAAATTTATTTATCATAAATTTCGAGACGATTATTTTTAGCAGCTAAAAATTTTGAACGTAAACTCTAGGGAAGAGTCATTTTTTCCAAACTTTACTGTCCCAATTTTTGCTTTTACTGTATCTAACTACTGGTCTTCGATGGAGCTCAATTCCTTGAACCTCCTAATCTAGTCAGTCATATTCAATTTCAGATTAAGCATTGCTTTATTTCCAGTGCTACAATTGAAGGGTGTTGATTTTTCTTAAAACAGTTTTGGATCTATAAATGATTGAGAATCCCTTTGTTCACGATCAGATCTCATGCACATAAACATCATTATTAATCTTATTTGAAAAGAAAAATGTGAGCAAGTAGGCGTAGAAAGTCCTTGGACGAGGGTTCGAATCCCGCTCTGTTCGTTTTAATTGCTCTCATTTGTATCTTCAAGCCTTGATTTTCCAGAGTTCTGCCTTCCTATAATATTTTAAT
Source organism: Aurelia aurita (assembly GCA_004194415.1). NCBI lineage: Eukaryota > Metazoa > Cnidaria > Scyphozoa > Semaeostomeae > Ulmaridae > Aurelia > Aurelia aurita. The sequence continues at coordinate 356,747 of REGM01000220.1, read as the reverse complement.
TTCATTTCAGCTCCCTGGTGAAGTGGCTCTCTATTGGATTCAACATATCTTGATTGTTTTTATAATACCACCATATCTCATTTCAAAGGGAGGTATGATTATTTCTTATTATTTCTTTGTAAATAGGTAAGGACGTAGTCTTATCAGGAGTATTGTTTACACAATTTCTGTTGGCCTAAATAGATATTTGTCTTTATTAACCTTCTTTGTTTTCATTAATATCCGTTCTCTTCTTGTTCCCGATCTTGCCTTGCTTGGTTTCGCTCGTTATAACCTAAGTTTCAAGCAGTTACCGCTATTTGAAAACTATGGTCTGAGAAGTTAATAGTTCCCACAACGTTTTCAGGCCATACTTTCAAAGCGCGGTATCCATTTGAAACGCAGGCTATAAGAAGGATGGCAAGCAAAAAAGTCAAACAGTAAACCAGAAGAAGAAATTTGCTAATAAATACAAAGGTAGCTAATGCAAAATAAATAATAAATACAAAATCTTTGCTTATTTAGGCCCACAAAAATTGTGTCCAGAATATCAATGTGTGTCTCCTTATTTTAAATCGAATTAATTTTTAGCTACAATATAGCAACTACTCTAATTCGATTACTTAAAATTACAAATTACAAATTAACAAATGTTTTTAAAGAAAATGCTTAGATTTCAAACGTCAATTTTTATATGAAAATGTGTATACATCAATGATCTGAAGTCTGAAAAATTGTCTGACCACTACTAGGGGAGACACTGAAATTTGGTCTCAGACTTCAGATAGACCAAGCTCAAAGGACACTTCTCCTGCAGTGTTGGGATCTGAGAGCCTCCTGCAGTGTTGGTATCTGAGAGCTCGGAAGAAGCATAAAGAGTGCAGGAACGATGAATTTTACATACATTTCCTCGAATACTCCCTAATATTGGCTTTATGAGCCAAGAAAGTTTAAGTTCTTTGCGAAGAACCATGTTGGTAAGCATGACAGTTATTCATCTCCTTCCAAATCTGACTGCCTCTTTTGATGGATAAATGATTGTTGTCCATAGTATCCACTCATGTCTTTTATTAGTTGCCCTTTTTCTCATGCATCTCGGGTGAATTGGCCATCTATTTACATTTGCAGCTTAAATAATCGGCCGTAGAAATTCCTTTATTTACAATCGCAAATCATTTTATAGTGGTGCGTCAACAAAGCAAAGGATGCCATCGTTACGAAATCTGCTCCCCCTGATGTTGATTTATTAAAATATTTTCCCTTTTTCCGTAGGATGTTTTACTCCAGAACCTTTGAATGATTATAGCTGGTCATTGTTATCATTAGTGGTGTTTGCTTCCCACATGTTTGTACTTCTGCAAGGGATTGGAATGGTATGTCCTACCAGTGTATCCTCTCTTAAAGTGAATGACCTGATATAAAATCTAAGATTTTATAGTTCTATAAATAGTCAACTGTATTTGATAATCTCTATGCGTGCACCAAAAAACAACTTCAATGAAATAATGGCGTGATTAGGTTGTTTCTTGATCTTGTTTATAGCCCACGCCATTTAGCTCAGGTCATTCATTTTAATGTCTCTCGAGAGCTGTGTACATGTTTGAAAACTTGAGAAACCTGTTTTTTTTTCGAATCACCAAAAGTAAAGGTCTCGGCGTTTGCTGAGGTGCGCGTTCGTGAGTTACCCACCATTCGCTATGAATGAGACAAAATCTCATAGTTTGGGAGACAACTAACAATGTAAACATTTATTTTATCAACATTGCTAATGCCGTGCTTTTATTTAGACGCTGTTCGTAAAATGCTATCTCTCTCTCTCTCTAAGTACCCTACCTACTATCGGCGTTGATGGTCATGGTCCTCCGCAATTTCTTGTCTTCAGTAGCATGTAACAGTTTACATGGTCTTAACTTCATCTTCTCTGCCATGTTCTTTAAAAACTGTGTTCGTTGTTCTTTGTCTTCCTCTACTCTTTCGTCCTGTGATCTTTCCCATCATAATTAGATGTTCGACCTTCTTCTTCCAATCAAATTTAGGATAGAACCGTCCAATTTAGCTTCATTTAATGCAAGAATGTGAATTCCTAACCTCTTCATCATCAGCTGAACTTCGTCTAAGTGACTACGAAGGCCATTGATATTTAGGGATGCAATTGCCATAACCTTTTAAAATCCTAAATGCTGATGACACGAGACCCCATCAACGGGTGTTTCTGTACGATACGAGAGTAGATTTCATTGTGAACCAAACTTTGTACAAGATAAAATTTGGTTATTTTAGGCTGCAATTGTTCGTTTCTTTCCTAATCTTTCGCTAGTATGTATACCACGTTTCCTGTCCTGGATTTAAAAAAATCTTTTCACTTCACTTCTTATCGATTCAGGAACGTAAAGTATTCATGTAGAGGGAGAGGCAGTAAGAATAAATATAGATATATTGGTTGACCGCTGCCTCTGGCAATTCACCTAAAACATATAGTTGTTTTAAGCACTGAAAGCCAGTTCTATCAAGGAGGCTGACCTGGGGGGGGGGGGCGGATTCCGCCCCCTAGTATATTTTTTTTTTGCACGTGTTTCCATGTATATAGAAGGACTCTGAAATTTAGTAAGTTTAACTTTGTATCATAGAGCAATAAAATTATAACAATTTGAGCATTCTATTTTTAGCCTGGTCTCCATGGTAACCAAGTATTCATGCCACACTCTGTGATATACATACTTTGTATCTCTCTTAATCTTGTTTAATTGGTCCACTTAAGTCTAAATTATGATCTTATATATGTTTTTGATCTATAAATTTCATTTCTTTATGAAAAGTCAAGTTTCATGACCTTTTAACACACTTTCATTTATATGACGTCATATGACATCACAATGATAGTCGTGCTCCAGCAACAACAACAACATCGCTAATTGAACTATTCTTTCAAATTTCTATTGTTTATATAATGAACTACCTTGTACAAAGTTTGGTTGCCATATCTCGTACAACAAGAGAGATTAGCAGGGGGAGCGGAGTGTTTCAAAACGCCCAGGTCAGATAGGGTTAAGTCAAAATTGCTTCTTGTCCATTTTCTGTTGTTTTGAGTTGAGAAGTTTCCCATTTACTGTATTTGCTGACATAAATTTGTTTTGATTTTTACAGCGAAATTGCCTTTTTGATGCGTAGGAACAGTGCTTTTAGCTATGATATTAAGCCCACGTTCTACCCCGATGTTGTTAAACAATACCGACTCATTCTATAGTTCAATCAAATAATTATCAAGTTCTATTTCCTAGAGGAAACTATTTTCAATTTTTGTGCAAAGTGCTTTTATGTCAAATCAATCAAAATTTAGAATTTATGAAGTAGGAAGAATCTTGAATTGAGTCCACATAAATAGCCCACTCATGACCAATATCAACTTCTTTTCAATCATCAAACAAAACATGTGATTTTATCGCTATTGAAATAGAACCAAAGAAATTCATGAGAATAATGGAAGGATTAAGAAGTTTTTTTTCCCCACTGATATTGACGTTAGCAATATTATGCGAACACAGTGGGCCATCAGCAGTTTGTCAGCAAAAATACAGGATAGCATATACGCTCATGTATTCATATGGACTCAATGCCTTTAAGATTCTGTTTAAATTCAGTTGAATTCAATCCAATAAATTGTTTTCACAATTTCATATCAAAATGGCTTTTATTGGGAGTTAATAAATATTCTTTTCAAGGAAGAAACCTTGCTTTTAAATTGGAAGATGTGTGCCACTCATATTGCAAAGGGTCTTTGCCTTCTTCTAAAGAATAATCTTTAGGACTGAAAAGGCTATGTTTTGCTTTTCTTCATCCACACCGGATGCGCCAAAAAATGTTCCCACTTTTGACAGGTCATGATAAATTGTACGCAAGGCCAATTTCAACGATTGATAATGTGCTCTGTGCTCAAGTTCTCAACTGAGGTAGACAAGACAATGAGAAAACTCTTGGAAGCGACCAGGGAATTGGGAAGTGGATTAGTTATGATCAGTAGCACGAGCAGTCGCTCGATTCTTGTATAATATCAGCATCACCCCCCTTTACGAATTCAAAAACCATCGATTTTCTATAGTTTCGGTAGAGTCATTTTGTTGATAATGAGTAGCAGTTTGCTTGTTGTCCTTAAGTGATTTTAATTGGACCTATGTACCGAAAAACAAAGTAAAAGCAATTCACGACAACAAAATTCATAAAATTAACTTCTAGAAAGTGCTTGGAGATTAAATTGTACCAGTGAACAGCATTTAGATCTTCAACATGTAGCTTCTTTCATGGACACATAAAATGCTCCCCAAATGTTGTTTACTAATTGCCATTTTTAGAGACGCTGCAACGCTTCAGTCAATTTAATGATCTTGTTCCCTTTCTAGAAGTAAGAGAACTAGCCTGAAACCGCTTTGATATCAATTTCACATGGTTTTAAAAGTTGAGGGGACAAGCATTAAATTATGCTTTTTTGTATCATATTCCAATCTTTGAATCTCTTTCTGTAGGCTGCAGCAGTCCCTCTCTTTTAGCGGAACTTTGTTGCAGTTCTGCTGCAAGGCTAAATTTTCTTTCATTGCAGTATCAAGCTTTCTCTCATCTCTTTATTCTGCTTCATTTGTTTCTCGAATACCCCTTCTCGGCATTTAATCGTTCATTTTCGTCGAAGAGCGACTCAACGTTGTCTCTCAGCGACATAGGTCCGTCGGTTGAGCCATTAGTCCTGCTTGTTTTCGACGTGATATTTCCACCTTCGTTTGACTTCCTTCCGCCATAAGTGAGCGATTTCTCGTCAGATCTATAAAGCAGGTCTCAAACTCTAAGTTGAAGCCTTCTCTATTAAACACTGCCAGATAGAAGAAACTCGAAAGCATAACTCCTCCACAGCAGCTGTACAAACTTAGTACAATTATTTTGAGGCACCCTGTATTATTTCGGATTTTGACGATAGATCGTTAAGGTTTCTGTAACCCTTCAGACAAAAAATTCTCGATTTTTCGTTTTCGTCATAATCTGATGGTTTAAGTTTTTGAGTATCGTTTCAACCAACTCACTTCAAGAAATAACCACAATTACTGGGAAATTTGAGCATTTTAAAAGAAGCAATCATATTTCTCAAAAAATGCGGGAATAGACTTCAGAGGATTAAAGTAAACTCACTCGACCTTGCAGCTATATTCACAACATCCCCTGCTGTTATTTTCTTGATATAACGATTGACCAAGACAGCGCTAAAGCTTCATTGCTTCACCTGCGGCTTTATGTTTGCACTTTCAAGCATAATCGTTTTTCCCGGGCGTTCTGCTTCAATTTGATAAAAGCCTGATTTCTCGAAACAAGATTCGAGTAAATTGACATTTTCTGACTTTGACAACGAGATTACTTCATAGACACATATGACAATGCCTACAGCTCTTGTGTTGCATATATGAAATTTCTAGAAGCACAAAACTTGTTACATAATTACTTATATGCAATGCCTTGAACCTAGATTCAAATTCTAGGACTTTGCAAATGGTTTGAAAAGTAAAGAAATCACGCTAAAAAGTTCTATTGCAATATTCGCTATATTTTGACATCATGATAGTGAGTGGTACCATCTTGTTTTGAAGCAACCTCTGATGTCGACTTGCTTAAACCATAACATTGCAATTACTCATCTGATTTGCTCAAACAAGGTCCCAAATTCTAAGTTCACGCCTTTCATATAAAAAAGTTTCAAAACCAAAACATCTTCTCCACGATAGCCATTCAAATGGGGCATATATTTTTGGGACAGCCAGAGCATAGCCTCCAAATCTTTGGCATCTTTCAAAAAACATTGCACGGATGGTTAATGCATCTTCTGTTTGATTTAATGGCTTGAAAGTAGCTTCAGGTACGTTTCTATAATCCTACATGCAGCAGTTCTGATATCTTGATTATTTTCAGAATTACAGCGTCTTCTTCGCTTGGGCCAGTTTTTGAGAATGTGACGTCGTCAAATTGCTAAATTGTAAACTAGAAAAGCTACAGATTTCTTCTTGCAGCCATATTATAGACCTGCATAGACTATAATTTTCTTGAAGATTGTACCGTTTTTCCTAGTTTAATTTAGGATCTACGATTATTTAAATTTTTTTCAAAACTTTTCACGAATTCTTTCAATAGAAAGAAAACCGCTGTAATTCTGAAAATAATCAAGATATCAGAACTGCTGCATGTAGGATTATAGAAACGTACCTGAAGTTCCATTCAAGCCATAAAATAAAACGAAAGATGCATTAACCATCCGTGCAATGTTTTTTAAAGATTTCGAGGCTATGCTAGGCTAGGCTATGCTGACAGCCAGTAGCTTTTTGACCGAAATCACGGTCGATGTGAGAACGTGCTGTAGACGTAACAAAATGTAGAAAAAGTTAAAGTTTGCATTGGTTCAATGGCAGCGTTGATAAATATTCTACAAATAGAAACCCAGTGGCGAAACGGTGCAGCTCGGGGCCCTTAGTAAATTAGCCATCCAGGGGCCCCTTGGGCTTGAAATTGAAAGAATGCAAAACTTTGCTAAAGTTCTGAAAATAGACAACGGTGTTTTCATAAAAAAATTATTAGCAAGCCCAGTACAGTAAAACCTCCATAGTGGAGGTTAATTATGAAGGCTTATATACAGATCCGTCGGCCCGAAACACGAATTGGAGTGATATTAAATGCGAGCGAAGCGAGCCGAAGCTACGCGAATGGGAATGCATTTCCGGGAAAAGATTTTCGGACCACGCCCTTTACATTGTCGGAAAATGCATCTTTCAAAGAAAATTCATAGTTGAATGGAGAAAATATTGCGATCGACAGGAAATTTATGAAAAGACAGCTTTAACATCGTACAGAAACAGATCTTTTTTTTGTCAAATCACCTCATCCACAAAATATGTTTATGTTCCTTGAATATAACTAAACTTTTTTAATAAGTTTGCAATTTACAGCGTTTTTTTATAAACTAAGCTTGCAATGATGGCGTTTTTCAATTAATTTTAAGGCTCGGGGCCCCTTAGTGGCCCTAAAGTTTTCAGTGCAAATCAACAGGTTGCTCTTCTACGTTAATAGAGTGGTACGTTATTACTTTATTAAAAACCTTAAGGGGCCCCTTCGGGGCCCCCACAGCTCGGGGGCCCTTAGGAGTTGCTCTAACCCCAACTACCGTGCGTTACGCCACTGTAGAAACCAGTCTTTCATTAAAACGCGTTATGTTTAATAGCACCCAAGGAAATCTATTTCTTTTAGAAAATGCTATGCAGCCTAGTTGTTGTGAATATGTTTTTCTGCAACAGCGCCTTCAACATGGGGTTAGACGCCTAAATTTCAAAAGTATGGTAGACTTAAAAAGAACCAAATCATGTCTTCATCACAGTAGCTGTGAATACATTTGTAGTATTGAGCGAGATTGGAAGAGAAAATTTAAACTTTGCCCTGTCTTTGCAAATTTAAACAATGCCAGTAGGATAGGTTGCCTGAAAAATGCTTTACAAATGGAATTTTTCATGATAGTTTTCATGTTTAAGCGTGCTCAAGAGGTGTTGAGAATCTGTTCCATGTAGAAGGTAATAGGCAGCCTAGTTGTTTTGAATACGCTTGTCTCGCGCGACGCTTTTAAATTATCTTAACACCTCAATGCCAAGAGCGTGGTAGACTCTAAAAGAACCAAAGCCCAACTTCGTCACAGTAGCTCTGATAACATTTTTAACATTCAATACGATCGAGCAAGGGAATGCAATCTTTCCACTGTTTAAAACTAAGGAGGATGGCCAGTATCTGATAAATCAAGTAGCTACAAATAAAACTACACTTTTTGCGCCATGTGGTCTGTTTAAAAGTTCACAGAGATTGCAGATAATCAGTTCGCTTTCAAAATTTTAACCAAAGATTGCTCTCAATGAGCTTATTTTTAACACCCATACATTAAATTGTCGTCTCATATTGCTAGTTAAATCAATCCTCGCTGTTGTTTTTCTTGTTAATATTATCCAGTGGCCGTCGACACTGCCTAGCTGGGTAATTTTTTATCTAAAACCCATTTCGTTGCATTTCTTACGCTTTCTATCAATAACTGTTTGGCTTTTATCTATCTGTAGCAAGCCTTTGAGATGTGGACTACAGTAAAAACCCGGATATAAGAACCTTCCTCAAATAAGAACCTACAGCCTGAAATCTTCAATTCATACAGACGAAATGACGTCACAGCAGTGCTGAAAACATGACGCCATCTTGTTTTGGCCATCTTCAGAAAATTTGTTTACGTTGCTATAGGAAATTTGCAAAAAAGTTGCATAAAATGTCTCCTCTATAGCAATTGTCAGTCAGACCTAAACCTATGAAATAATTGCACGAACATGCTATTTTTAAAAGCAAAATAAAAATTTAAGCCAAGAAAGCTGTGAGAAACTTGCCTTTGCGACGATAATTTCTTAATCAGCACCACAAACTCCGTCGGCTGTACGTTGCTCGTCGCTTCTTCAAAGTCAGCCTTCCTTTTAGACATTCGCCTATCTACCCAATACAATTTTTGAATGATTTGAACAGCTTCCAAGTTTTTTGAATTTATTTATTGCGATAAATAAACGAAACACTCTCATAATCCCAGTGCAATGCTATACTTTGCAATGGCTTCATTTACCCAAAGTCTGAATTTCGAGCGCGAATTAGTCAAGTCACGTGACATGTAGCTTGTCACGTCACGTAATATGTACTCTTTTATGTAAGAACCTTTTCACCCTGATTTTTGACTAGGTTCTAATTTGGAAGAACAAATGCAGCATAGTTCTCAACTGTGACAATCCAAGACATTAATTTGATTATCGAGTAAAATAGATAAAAAAAACTGCTCCTTCATCATCCCAATTCCTAAATAAGTCAAGTCTGATTTCCCCCACATTGCTAATGATCAGTCCTCTATCACAGCATTTTTATTGTAAGCAGAGATATTTAAAGATTGTAAACAAAGTAGCATTATTGTAAAAATAACTTTGTTGGAAAAATTTAAGAACCTATAATCTAAGAATCTACAGCCTGCTTTCATAAACGTTTCCTTTACATAAGAACCAATACATGTTGTTTTGAAAAAGGTAGGTTCTTATATGCGGGTTTTTACTGTATCTCAGATGACCCATGTCACTTACACGATGCACAATCACACATTTATACGACAGGGTGCCCCAATAAGCCGTATACTAGTTCGAAAAATCCTGATGTCATCCATTTCAACCATATTACCCCAATTAAAGGAAGCCTTTTGGCGACTCACGGACTTGATTAAATATTCACATTACAAATATCCATCTTGACGAGAGAGCAAATTTTTGAGCTTTAAAAATAATTAGAAAGAGAAGATCGTTAGCCAAAATCGGATTTGAACCATACAGCCTTGCAGATTTCTTCGCAAAGAATACAAAGCTCCTCTGCGTTTTTGCGTAGCAACTAGTCTCAGTCCTAGTCTCCAAAAATGTTAGAGAAAAAGATTTTTGGGAGACTGGGACTAATGATATCATAAGAAAAACATGATAATAGTCCAATAAATAGATAATTCATAAAATTTTTCAATAATCCATCTGTCATCCTCAATCTTGTGTTAGTGGTGCATATTTCTGAAAATATGAAATTGTAAATGATCTTAAACAGTAAGAAGCAGGTCAAATACTTTCAGTAAGAAGCAGGTCAAATACGTTCATATGAAAATTTATTTATTTATTAGGACAGAAGAAGCCAATTTATTTTTTATAGAGGGTAAAAATTACATTTGACAATCTGAACTTGTGCTTTCGGATTATGTTTCAAAACCAGGTAGCTTGTAAAAGCACAATTCCGTCGAATTCAAAGCCGTTAAAGCCTTATTTTTATATGCCATTAAAAATTTTACAAAAACATATACTCTACCTACAAACCATATTACAATACTACAAGGACCATACCATGAGGAGCAAAAGACTATGGACTACCTCAGGGCATTACATAAAAAATTCTTAAACTACATAAAATTACACATTAATACTACAACACACGATTAAAACTAATAAACACTGAACAAGAGTCTGTCTAACATTAGATGTCAGGCCAGGGCTGCGATAACCCTTAAAAATAATGTCGAGAGGAAAATTATTTTGTTGTTGATGTTGTTGTCTTTTTGCCTTGGATAATACGCCTATGATTTTGCGATAGCTTTCAGATTTATTTCGTTCTTGACATAAATACACACGAAAAAATCTTCATGATCGGAAAAATAATCAAATTTTGATGAATTTTCAAAAGTTTCATTTTTTATTGGGTCATCCAGTAGACTGATGGATGATAAACGTGATCGATGAAAATTATAAACCAAACGATTGCCATTAAATGTCACGTCACCTTACCAACAAACAACCACATATAAAATCAATATCAGTTTTAATGAGCTGTAGCATCAAAATTTAATTGAAAAGTTAAAAGAATAGTTAACGTTTTTCAAAAGAGTATGATCAAACCTAATGTACTAGTTATTATGAAATGAATTAATCATAGTTTGGTTCGGAAAAGTACCATTAAACAGTTATGCGCGTAAGAGACTTTCCGTCCACGCTGTTTTTGGTACATGCTACATGTTTAATCTGCTTAAATACTCGGAGAAAACTTCAAATATGGTGGTCTGCTCGGCTTGCGTAATGAACCACTGTGGACTTTTCGAGCAGACCATATACTAAAATGACAAAAATGTTGAGCTTTTGTTACGACAAATTCGTACGGATGCAACTATCTGGAGTTCAAACGGGTCTATAATGATCCATTCTATGGTCCATATTGTTATTGGTTGAATATATTTTGAAATTTGAAATAATTAGAAAAGGTGAGAGTGGAAAATGGTGGGAATATATCACAAGTTATTTCGTTATTCAACGCGATTCAAGGTCCGTACAACTCAGAAGAGTTCAAAAATCTCTTTTGTTTAATTGCAGCTAACGTTGGTAAATCTGAACAGTATGCTTTGTCCTGCTATAAGTGATCCATTTTATGGCCCATATTATCGTTGGTTCGCTATGGTTCATCAATCAATTCTTGTGCTCTTCTTTGGCAAACTATACACATTCGTCGTCTTGCGCTGTTTGAAGAAGTTCAGAGGAGCTGTAGAATCTTTAAAGAAGACAGAATGACATCAAAGGAAGTAATAGAGATTAAGTAAGTGAATTTGATTAAAAGGTAGATTTTATATACAGTTTGTCTAATAATTCTTAGACCTTAGATAAATTTCTTGTGGGGATAGAACCTGGATAGGTAAGGAAGACAAGACTAACTGGACATTTGTTGCACAAAAACAAACACAACAACAAAAATATCAACGAGCACAGCCACAGCATCAACAACATCGTCAAAAAAACTCTAAAAAAAATCAACAGACACAGCAACAACAACAGCAGCAATATAAAAGACAACGTCAACAAAAAGGCCGACGTCAAAAAAAGATCTTGCTCTTACATATCAATTGATGACCCGTTTGAGTGCGACGTTAGATAGTTTCAACATACATCCAAGTTTATGGGGTGGTCCTAATTGGTTAAAAATAAACCAAAAGTATAAGGCAAATAAACTGAATTGTAAATTAATCAGTAAAAAGCTCACTTTGATTTGAAAATATTTTCCAGCAAGATCAGTTGAATAAAGAACCAGAAATAAGGAAAATGAGGTAAAGCGTGGGTTCATATGGGAAGAGGACAAATTCAAAAGGCCACGATCACTGTAAGTCCACATTCTCTCATAGGATATAAATTTGATATAAAGTTTATAAATTGTGTTTCAAGCTTTGGTTTAGTTTGATCTTAACTTATGCACTGTGGCAAACAAAAACATTGAAGAATTTGCCGGTATTTTCGACAGGATGAAATATTCAGGCTGTTTCTCGTACGCGAGAGATTGATATTCCGGTCAAGATATTCCGGTCAATGTTTTATGGCTCTTAGTCTCAAGTCGTTTCAGTACGAGGCATAGTTTATTGTTCTTCAAAAAGTGAATCGCATTTGTTTACTGTGAGCATTAGCGATAGGACGCCAAGTGTGTATCAGTATAAAATTTGTATCAGTAGTGAGCCACCTTAAGCAATTTATTTTGTTTTGAACTTATTTTTGTTGGTAGTGAGCCACCTTATTGCTATTCTACGGATTTAAATTTTTTTAGTAATGAGCCACCTTAAGTGCAGAGCCACCTTAGCCGTAAACTTCCAACAGGGTGGAGGTTTATGGTTAAGGTGGCTCTGCAATTAAGGTGGCTCACTACTAACATGATTTAAATCCGTGTACCAGCGATAAGGTGGCTCACTACCGACTAAAATAAGTTCAAAACACACGAGCAATAGAGGCGATTCGACAACTTTTAGAGGCGATTCGACAACTGAAAACAAAAAAGGCACCTGGACATGATAACATCTCCAATGAGCTATATATGAATGCAGGAAAAAACTGTTTAGATTTCATGTTGAAAATATTTAACATCTCTTTTGAAAAAGGGATAACTCCCAAAAAATGGGAGAAAATTATTGTTAAAACATTATATAAAAAGAAAGGAAACAGAAGAAAACTAAAGAATTGGCTTGGAATATTTCTCACATCTAACATCAGTAAGATCTTTGAGAAAATGATTTTAAATAGACAGAATACTAACATAAATAATGGTTCTTCTGAGGCAGCTGCTGGTGGAAGAAAAGGGAGATCAACACTTGACCACCTATTTGTTAGCCAGGCTATCATTGATTATTACAAATATATAAGATGTAATATGAAGCTCCTATTTCTTGATCTGGAGAAAGCGTTTGATAAACTGCATTAAAAATCATGCTTAATAGACCTATACAGAAGTGGAGTAAAAGGAAAATGCCTAAGAAGTATATATGAACTTAAGGTTACTGTAACCCTTCAGACTACAAATTCTCGATTTTTCGTTTTCGTTATAATCTGGTGGTTTAAGTATTTGAGTACCGTTTTAACCAACTCACTTCCAGAAATAACCACAATAACTGGGAAATTTGAGCATTTTAAAAGAAGCAATTATATTTCTCAAAAATTGCGGGAATAAATATTAGGAGATTAAAGTAAACTCACTTGACCTTGCAGCTATATTCATAACATCCCGTGCTGCTATTTTATTGATATAACGATTGATCAATTTGTGAATGAATTTGTATTACCTAGGATAAGGACCGTGAATTTTGTTCTGAGTCCATCAGATACAGAGGGCCTCAAATTTGGCTTTCCCTCCCTCAAGATATAAAGAATGCTGAATCCATCTTACTGTTTAAATCAAAGATAAAAAAATGGCACGGTGAAGAATGCTCATGCAAACTATGTCGACCTTTTATTCCGAACCTTGGGTTTTTATGATTGGGCATTTTATTCTGTACATTTTATATCACTTGTATATTAACTTATTTTATCAAATTATTTTATAAACTGTATATTTTTTAATAGTTGGCCTTAATTAGCAAATGTAGTATTTTTAATCTTTGTTATTTTACTATACTTAGCTATGTACCAGCCAACTTTAAAGAAATTGATTATTATTATTATATTATCAAGACCGCGCTAAAGCTTTATTGCTTGACCTGCGGCTTTATGTTTGCACTTTCAAGCATAATCGTTTTTCCCGCGCATTCTGCTTCAATTTGATAAAAGCCAGATTTCTCGAAACAAGATTCCGGGGTACTGGTGGGTACTAAAAAACCTTGGTGTACCTAACGGGCCAATCAAATTGCTTGAAACTTGGCAAACAGGGTCACAAAGCATATAACTACAAAAGTGTGTCAGTGATTTATGATGGATCCACTTGTCTGACTTTTATCATGGTTTGAAAGTTAAAAAAGACATTTCAGACATTAACATTAATTTAAAATTGCATTATTTCAAGACAGCACGTTTTATTAAAAATTCGTGACACACTTTTGCAGTTCAGGACCTTAAGTCTTTGGTAAATAGATAGTCGTAGTCGAACAATGCCCAATGAGGTACACCAAGATTTTTTCGCAAGGCTGGTCGATTTCGCCTAAAATCTGGAATAAATCATATGCGTTTTTATTTAAGCAACTGGTTATATTTTTATGGTATTCCGCGTTTAATTCTGCTTCGAATAACATACAATTTTGTTTGGTATAGTTTAAGAAACGGCTGTGGGAAATAGAGTTTCTTAATCGCTGTCTGAAGGGTTACAGTAACCTTAACAAGGAAAGCTCTATAAGAATCAATTCCCCAAATGAAACAACAAAAGATATAGAAATAGGGGAAAACCTAAAACAGGGTACAATTCTAGCAGCACCCATATGCGCAAACCACATTGATAAAGGAGTAAAGCCGATAAATGATCAAAATTTAGGAATAAGGTAAACATGGAAACATCTTAATTCCACCATTACTATGTCAGGATGATATCATGCTTGCATCAGTATCAACTTACAAAATGCAAGAAATGTTAGATATTCTTGAGATATACCAGAAACAAAACCTACTTAATTTTAACATGGATAAAAGTGAATGCTTGACAATGAAATTTAATAAGCTCAAAAGAAGTCATCAATTAAGTGAACTAAAATTAAACAACTCCACAATCAGGGAGGTAGAAAGCTACAAATACCTTGGAGATATAAAACAATAATAAAGGGAAAATTAGATGATAACATAGCAAACAAAAAGAAAGCTGCAATGGCTATAATTAATGAAATCAGATTTCTGGTTGATCAACCAGTTTTCAAAAAACAAAAAATGGAGATTGTATAAAACTAATTGAATGTATACTAATCCCCAAAATACTATATGGATGTGAAACATGGACAAATATGTCAAAACAACAACTAACAATACTTGAGAAAATACAAAAAGATGCAGTAACAATAACTAATTCAATTCCAAAGAGATTTCTGAAAGACAAATAGGCAAGTTGACAAGCAAAGAATGGACAAATATGATAATAAATAGGATAGCATCATTAATACAAAGAGATATTAAAGAATGTAACACAACGAAATTGAGACTCATAAAAAATAATTGTTTTGGAAAAAAAAAATACATTGCCCATAAAGATGCAGCAAATTAATTTTTGTTGAAACTAAACATGACTGACTTAAAAGCTAACTATAAAGGAAAATATGAAAATGCCTTATGCAGAAGGTGTGAAACTCAAGAAGAAAACATTGAACACATATGGCAGTGCCAAAAATTTACAGAAAGATCTCTAAAAATAACAAATCTACTTAAAAGTGATTCAGCAAAACTTGTGAAGATTGCAAAAATGGTTGGCATATTTCTATCATAAAAGTAAAAAGAAAACACCAATACATATATAGTTAGATTACCATGCCTGTGTTACTGGTTCAGTTCTAAATGTACTGTTTCAAGAACATGTAACTTGTAACTGCTCCGGAATGGAGAATTAGGTTGTTATTATTATTAATTATTATTATTATTATATTACCAGGTTAAGGTCTAGACTTATTGCGATGAGTTCCAGTAATCATTCATCAAAACGAGACTTGCACCAAACCGAGACCACTCATACTAAAATAGTTTGAGCTGGTTTGAGCGTCCAGCAGTCTATCAATAGCCATAACTACGACTCTGCAATCAGTCTAGTTAAGGTCGCTCACTACTGATAAAAATTTCACACTAATACACACTTGGTGTCCAATCGCTCGTGATGTGGGCAATGTTTGGAAAGGTATTTCTCCTATCTTCAGGTTCAAATACCTATCCATTAACTGTCTCTCGAAACATCGCTCAAATAAACAAATTCGATTCATTTTTATAAATCTGTTATTTGAAGAACAAAAATTAAGATTTGATGTTAGTGACGCAGAACTGAAATCAGCACTCCTTAGGGCATATTTATATGAGCCCAGGCAGGTTTGGTCTCTGCTAGTTAGGGTGTTATTTTCACTCCACGTTCATATGAGGAAAGTCAGCCCGGGCTGGCTCGACAAACTTGTTTTACGCAAAATATAAATCAAAAGACCTTATCAAAACAAATGAAATTAATTTGAATTGTCATGCAAGCCCGGGCTGAATTGCTCTTATGGACACTTTTCATCTCGGCTAGAGATCTTATCAAGGCGTAGGTTAGATTTCACCTAACTGTTGCTGGCCCAGGCTCATCTCAACGCTAGATTTTTAATTATATGAAGGTTTTGACCATGAGTGAGATCGCAAAAAAGTGAGATCACATTCAGTTGAGTTAAAGCCAACCGTGGCCCACATAAACAGGCCCGTTGTATCGTTGTTAGTTCTAAGTCGTATTTTTAATAACCGAAATGAATAATCCCTGTATTGAATATGTAATTATCACTTGTATGATAGTGTATTCGATTACAGCCATTTATCAAATAGAAGAGAACTTTCTCGACTTTGAGTAATTTAGGAGATTTTTTGCAAATTATTCCGTCTAATTGTATGCATAGGCTGTAGCTGTAGGTACCTGTTAATAATTTTCTTCTACAATTGTATAGTTGCACATGTTTGATAGCTTATATGCTTCGTTATTTCAAAATTATTCACCAATTAGACGATGACTTTTAACTTGGAGCAACCAGCAGATGTTTTTAAAATTTTTCGACACCTTTGAGTGCAATCAAATTTTCTTTTTGCCTTTAATTACAACAGCTTAATTTGAAAAAATTAATGTTACCGGGTACCTGTCCTCGCGTTTGATTAAATATGATTGAAATATCGTTTGATTAATATATCGAAGGCAAGAGGTAAACAGTTTATATTCCCATTTCTCAAGGTTTCACTTTTTCTTGCCATTCACTCATTTTTATAAATAACTTGGCTTTGGGCTTAGCAGTAAGGTTTCTTAATTTTGGGCCGAATTATTTCGGTAAAAAGTAGAGTTTCATAATTTGCATAAAATTGAAGTTCACAATTTATCAACATCTATTGAGGGCCACTTTTCGAACCAACATTTACAAGAAAGAACAAAATCATGAGCGAAAATTATACTCTTTAGTATTATTCGGTTTGGTAATACCCTTTCTGTTTAAAAACATGTTGCAACTCATAACCAAAATCGAAAAGGTTTCTTGACTTCGAATTGACCTCTGATCGCTTATAGTACAGAGTTTCTTAATTTTCTGAAAAAAGCTGCTGCAGTTTCTTAAAAGTGGTTTCTCTTAAAGAATAGCGGTTTCTCAGAAAGAGTGTAATCACCGAGTTCTTAATACAAGAATGATTTTCAAAAGGTGAAAACAGCGAGCCTAACTATATCAAGTACACAAAAGACCAGTTTTGCAACACAACAAAAATTAGCAAATTGTTCTATCTGAAATCTATCTGCAAATTTTTGAAGATTTCATTGACTCATCTTTCAGAGATTCAGGGAGTGTGCAAGCTAAAGTAAATATCGAGGGATGGACATCTTAGCTAAGCTGTTTGAAATGTGAAAATAGATATTTCAAATTCATATTTCGATCTAATGTCGTCATTAGAAGCAATCAAACGTTAGAAGTATGTTTTGGGACACTCGGTAGCTCTAATGAGTTTCATAAATTGAAGTAGAATTTTTTAAATAGCGAAATTTATAATTTGTTTTCCTCTTACATTAAAAAATAACAAAAAATGTGTTTGCAAAAAGTCTTATTTGCTCCTTACTTTTTCGGCGAAAGAATTATGATGTATCGGGTGGGCCAAAAAAAAGTAACACCCAAGATAAAAAATTTCTGAAAAACTTTTAGAAAGAAAGATTTTGACGAAATTTATGTGGCATTAAGTACAATATAAACTACACATATTGAATGAAAATCAGCTGATTATCAGCTGTAATTAGAGAGAAAGGAGGTTTTGAAAAACGATCTTCGCGAAACCACTGCAACGAAATCACTACTAGTAAAAACACAACTTGACCAAACAAAGTGTCTAATACAAAACATTTTTCTTGTCGTGCATTGTTTCCACCTCTACTTACATCTTATTCGTAAAAATAATCACAACATTGCAAGATACTGCCACAAAATGAGAGGCATTGAAAAGTAATGATGGAACAAGTCAAAATTAGGGAAATTTCCATATTTTCCATAACATTTGTGTTGCTTACGGATAGTGCTATGGTATCTAGCCTGCGTCACAGACCATAACGAGGAGGAGTTATGGTCTGTGTGATGGACTCACTTTTGTTGTCCCAGTTTCAAAAAGATCTTGTGAACTCACTTTTGTTGTCATGTAGTATTCGTAGTAAGCATTGTATTGGTAACCATTTACAAATATTGCTGTATACTACTAGACCCTATTATTGGGTGATGAAAATATGAAATTGAAATTGAAATTGTGAAATCTTTTATTGAAATAATGATATTGGCTTGTCTGGCTCTTTGTTTGTTTAATTTATGCTGAATTCGTTGGGACAACAAAAGTGAGTCCATCACACAGACCATACCTCCNGACTCACTTTTGTTGTCCCAGTTTCAAAAAGATCTTGTGAACTCACTTTTGTTGTCATGTAGTATTCGTAGTAAGCATTGTATTGGTAACCATTTACAAATATTGCTGTATACTACTAGACCCTATTATTGGGTGATGAAAATATGAAATTGAAATTGAAATTGTGAAATCTTTTATTGAAATAATGATATTGGCTTGTCTGGCTCTTTGTTTGTTTAATTTATGCTGAATTCGTTGGGACAACAAAAGTGAGTCCATCACACAGACCATACCTCCCTCTAGTTATGGTCTGTGACGCAGGCTATATGGTATCCTGCTAAAAGATACATTTAGTTCTTTCAAAATTGCAAAGATCAATTTAAAAATCCCCTCTCGTTGGCACGAGAAATTAGGAAAAGCATTATTTGCACAGAAATTATTCAAAATCAAACAATACGTTGGTGAGTTATTCTTGATGATTAGTGATTTTGTTACAGAGGTTTTCACTTCCATCTTTCTTCGAATGCTCATTTCATTTCTCTGTCATTACAGCTGATAATGAACTGATTTTCACTGAATAGGCGTATTTTATGCTGCTCTTAGTGGCATATAAATTTCATCAAAATCATACATTCCGAACGTTTTCCAGAAATTTTTTTATCTTGGGGGCTACTTTTTTTTGCCCACTCGTTGGTTTCTGCTACTTATTCAGATATGTTTCCATAGGCGTAGAAGCCAGGGGGCTGGGAGAGCGACAGCCCCCCCCCCTCTCAACGTTGGAAAAATCCACCGAAATCAGCCTTTTTCGGGCAAAAATCCACCCTAAGTCGGTAAACAATAGACTTGTTATCGGGTAGCCCCCCCCCCTAGATTTTATCTTCCCTTACTAAAGTGCTCCCAAAATTAGATCGACAATTAATTTTTCGGCTGCATAGCTTGTACTGCTTATCAAATAATTACCAAACAGGCATTAATCGAAAGATCTTCAAAAGCTGGGCTTGAGTTTTTGGAAGGAATTTGAATTTTAAGCTCAGTAAAAGGGTTCCCCTGGGAATTCTAGCAACTATTTTTTTTCATATTGTAGAGTCATCAATCTTATGCCATATGAAAGCTTATTTCCTTTTGATTTTAAAACTGTAATCCAATTTCTTGTAAACTGTATAATTTTTGGTGATATTCACCAAAGATTGAACCCCATTGTAGGGCCATTTTGCTACCAAAAGTTTCTTATGTGTTTCTTATATTGTTAATGCCCTATGTGTAGAGCCAATATATTTTGTTAGAAGGGCTTCCAAATTACTTAGTAAGATCTCAAAACCTGTTATAACATAGTTCGCACTCAAAACAATGCCAAAACATCCACTATTATTGTGCAGTGTCAAAACATTTTCGAATGACCTGGGGAAATTAAAGCTACGAATTAAAAATGTTCTTAGCTTTTTCAATTCAGGTGAGGTAGTTTCTTAAGTTTTAAAAATTGAGCCTACCGTTTCTTATAAGCTGTTTCTTATAAAAAAAAAACTGATTGTACATCCAAATTTAACTGTTACCTCTCTGTATAATATTTCTTATAAACTTGAAAATACACATGATACAAACAAGCGATCTTCAAATTTGACATCAGGAGGAAATAAGCTTTCATAAGATATAAGATTGATTTCTCTATAATTTGAAGCAAAATAGTGTTCCTAGAATTCCTAACGGAAAACCCACTTTTTTAGCTCAAAACTCAAATTCCGCTCCAACTCCGCTCTTCATTTATTGCAATTATGTATTTTATTTAGTTCATATATTATCATTATTATATTTTATTTTTGATCGAGGGCCCCTTGATAATCGGTATTTGCTGAGGGTTACCCTCCTTAAACATAGAAAATGAAATAAAATTAATCAACGAAGGTATTTCGCTTGATGCCTGTTTGATAATGCTTTTTCGAGAAGTGCAAACTTTACGGCCAAAAGCTTTAATTGTCCATGTAGCTTTTTTGGGAGTACTTTAGTTTCTTATAAAAGAAACTCATATAAAAAGGATAAAAAGTAAATAGCTGCAAACTGCAGGTTCACAACATTCCGAAAAATATTTCTTTTCATTCGGGGCATTCAATGATTTTACGACTGTTCCAGTTAAACCATTATNTCAAAAGCTTTAATTGTCCATGTAGCTTTTTTGGGTGTACTTTAGTTTCTTATAAAAGAAACTCATATAAAAAGGATAAAAAGTAAATAGCTGCAAACTGCAGGTTCACAACATTCCGAAAAATATTTCTTTTCATTCGGGGCATTCAATGATTTTACGACTGTTCCAGTTAAAGCATTATGCCGACTAGAGGCTGTTTGCGAAATATTTGATCAGTTGTTTATCCGACACAGATTTCTTATTGCTGTTGGGCAGCTAGCTCTCACTGGACCAGCTTCCGCTTCTTGGCTATTTGCCATTAGACTGATTACATGAGTCTCAGTTTTCCGCATTGAATTGAATGATTGTTATGGCTTCAAACTGATAACTTATAATGTTTAAATTATAAACTTATAAATTTATAAACTTATAACTTATAAGAAAACCTGATAATTTTGTATGAGAGAAAATAAAAACATCAGATTGAAAACATTGAACGAGTACAAGGAATCACGTCGTCAGTCTAATTTGCCACAGGCATAGGACCTAACTGTTTTCCTGTAACTAGAAATCAATCCGTGTCGGATGCACAACTGATCAACCATTTTGAGATAGCTCAAGCTAGTGAATAAAAAAAAAGTGGTTGATTGACTGGGACAAGGCTTCATCGTTAAAATATTTCGGAAAAATCAAAATTTCATTACGAAGGCCTTTCATTCATTCATTCATATTTTTATTTAAAGTTGGTATTTACATAGTTTTAAAAGAATAAAGCTAATTTACACCAACTATCTACAATAAACCTAAAGTAATACACATTAATTACAATTAAAGGAATTCAGTGTCTATTTACAATTTGTACAAAGGCAACTGGTTCCATCCCAAATTTTGCTTTCCTTTTTGAAAGCTGCAACAGATTCTATATTCTTTACATCATCGTTTAGGGTATTCCACAGCATAGCTCCCCTAAATCTCAGGGAGTTTATCCCATATTTTATTGTGTGAGACCTCTGAGGAAGTTCGCATAAAACTTTCTTACGTAAGTTATAAGTTTTATATTTTGTTTGGAAATTTTCCCAGAGGTATGACGGATTTAAGTGGTGGAGCGTTTTGTAAACTTCTAAGAGCAGTTTCTGTAGGTTCTTTACATGGATTGTAACAGCATCATGCCTCGATAGAAGTTCTTCAAAAGAGGATTCAAAATCCTTGTACAAAACCCTTAAAGCCTGATCCAAGTTTCATATAAGGAAACACGTAGCCATATACTGTAGCCAAAAAGAGATTGTTTTTCTGCTATTATAAAAGAAAGGAGCCAAATTTCAACTCCTGCGCGTGCAGCACCTATGTTATCTCAGCAGAAGTCCTTTATTTCGTATTTTCGCACTTAAAACATAAGTAGATCTTTATGGAGTTAATTGTGCATGAACTGTCAAACGACGTATAACTCCGTCCAAAACCCTTATATCAATGAGGTGACACCATAAATATCGCAAATTGATCTCTGTATCATGCTGGGGCAGAGCTCCATCTTTTCGTCTTCAAAATCACATGACAAAAACAGCCTCTAGGCAGCTGCAAAATTCACGAAGATTTACACAATAGTCAATCTATTGTTGAGAAGAAGCTTCTTTTCCGCCACAGTTTATGGTGTTGATACTGAGATATCGTCACCTGTACCATCTTAAGCCGAAGGGGATCAACATAATTGTTGGCCTTGCAATTAATACAAATTGTTTATCGTGAAAAATTCACATGTCAAGCGGAATCAATCAAACAAGGGTTTAATTTTCAAATGTGCACAGTTCTGCCTTATTAACTTATCTGAAAATTGGAGCATTTTTCGGGCATGCAGCTGTGTTGATTGACGGGTTTATGTGTAAACAAAACAAACATGATAATAAAGGCGCTGTCAGTTGTAAGATTTCTTGTTTTTACTGGAAGGTTCTGGTTTTTAGCTCCGTAAGTTAGCTCCGTAGGTTCCGTATGGATGCAAACGCGCTAAGCATCATCAATCATACGAATTTCTTTTTAAAAGCAATCCCAAATTAGTCCACGAGACAATGCCATCACACCACACGAGGCTTCCCTTCTCAAGAACATTCGCTCCACGAGTAAAAGATAAAAAACGAATTTCAACTTCTATGGGAGATATCAGCCTTTCTCGCATCTAGGCTTTTGAATAAGTCGCTTTGATGAACTGAAAATTGCTGCTGAAGATGGAGATTAAAGAGTTGTTCACTCAGCGCCCTATTGTTGGTGCTGACGCATTGAGAAATTTAAATAGCCTACCTATTTCATGCCGCCTAAAAATCGTCATTTTATCATTGATGGATAGTCGATAATTATTTTATATTTCCTGTCCACTGAAGAAAACAAGGGTACTTTTTGGAATACTCAGTAGATCATAACCATGCAAGCTTATGTAATTTCGGAAATGCTTTGATTTTGAATTTGAATTTCTTAACCATTTTAATTCAGATAATATTGCGTTTCACTTGACAAAAGCAGGACTAGGACTGATTTTTGAAGAACAACAGAAATGTGAAATCATAGGCATAGTACTGCTAAGCGCGCACAAGAAGGAATAGAAACATTATCTTCTGACATAATTTAAACGTGAGGCACTGGTTTTCGTTAACACCTACATTTTTGAATAAGTCGCTTGGATAATTAAAACAAAATTCTGCAAAAATGAAGATTTAAAATGTAAGTACTCAGCGCCATGTTTTTGGTACTGCGGATGCGTTAGCGAATTGAAATTGCCTGCCTGTTTCCTGCCACCTAAAATACGTGATTTTCTCATTTAGCCATTAAAATCATGATGCACAGTAAAAACACAGTAAGGCAAGCTGTGTCGCTATCTTTTATACTTTGTTATTAACCAAGTGGCAATTTCTCTGCTAGTCATAGGCAGCGACTAAAGTATGTTCCTTTGAATTTATGCAATAGATTAATTTGACTCAAAAAAAGCAATCTAAATCATGATTCCATTCTGATTAATTATGATTCTCCATTTTTGGGATCTATTAACATGAAAAATCAAAATATTTGCGAGAAACTATTGTTAAAAGCTGCCATGAAAATTTAAAAGAAGCATATGGAAGAACATCTGTTGGACAAACAATAGAGATCAAATTGGTTTTTTAGTGAGGAACTTCGTCACGCAAGATCTTTCAGAGAAGGCGGAGCTGTTGCATAAAATAATCTAATTTTTATAAAATCTTGTTGTTTAAAGTAGCTGAAACACTTTTTGGAAAGGAAATTGGTAAAATGAAACCCCAGTGGTAATTTCAAAATACAAAGTTTTCTATTTTCCAACTTACCAACTCTCAAAAACGATTTCACTGTATGATCCTTCTCATAAATAATGAGAAAACGTGGGAATATCTTCCGGTCACCAGCCCCTAGGCGACCTGGCAACAAGAAGCCGCTAATAACACTTATTAACACTCACTCTCGCCTTGTTTCCCAAGACGAACATCTTTCTACAGGGTGTCTCGAACAAAACGTAACCCAACTATAATTGACAATTTTCAAAAAATAATATGATTTGAATACCTATCTTCTTTCCAATTATATCTAGTTTGGATACTTTAAAGGAATGATTAAACATTTAATGTATATTTTAATACGTATGGCCCATTTCAAATGCAGCAGGCTGTAAGAGCAAAATCAACAACTTGTGTACCGTAAAAGTTTCAAAACAAATTTTGTGAAAAAATTTCAGGCCTATAAGCATTTGAGGTGATGCCCTTAGGTAGGAAACATACAAAATTATTCCCATGAGATGCATTTATTAAAAATGATGAAGTAAACTCTCACAAAGATGGGTTTCACCTGTGTAAATGTCTTAATGTCCTGCATCCAAAATAAGCCATACTTACTAAAACGTCTATAAAATGATAAATAATTCAATTAATACGCCCAAGCTGGATATCATTGGAAAGAAGATAGATTGTAATTTCAGATGGTATGTGTCAAACTGATTCAAATTTCATAATTTTCTAAAGAATCTCGAATAAAGGTGGCTTGTTTTTTTTTTTATTCGCCCTGTATTTGAAATCATCAGAAACACATCCTTCCGTGTCTTGTGTGCTTTTATGTGTTTACGAGTAACTGGATCGGTAGGTAAGTATATTTAGTCAAAGTTTTGCTTACCAGATTGGTTTGTTACAAATTTCACCTTTGTCTCCCCTTAGCCCAAAGACTGCCTGTCAGTAAATATGTTTGTTAAGTAAGTTGTCAGGACGAACGTGTCTCTTGTAAGTGTAGATAGAGTCTTTCAACTTTGCTTTCACTGCAAAACAAGATCTTGATTGGACGGAAAATAGATGGCTTTGGAAATTTAGTGTCTATTTGTAAACAAAAAGTTGCAAGATACATTTTCCTAACATCCGCTGGTCGTGAGAATGCATCTGATTCCATATGGAATTCGAGTTTGTGGGGGCGGGTGGTAAGTTAAGTAGGTGAGTTAGACGCACACCGGCCTCGATGAATGCCATATTTCCGAGGCTGCTTTCCAACATTAACCTTGAATTGCATTGCATACGCAATGAATGATATTTATCACTTTGCACTGCTATTCGTGAATGGTCTATATTGTACATCAGAAAGGTTGATATGAAAGAATTTCTTAGTATGATAAAAAGTTTTATGTTCGAGTGTCTTCTGGGCTTCTGTTCAAGGAGTGGCAGTTCTACTGTCTTCTGTAGCGATTCTTTTCTTGATAGCCACTTCTTTTTTAGTTTTAAAAATCATAAGAACATTTTTCCGTGGAGCACAGAGACGTATTCAAGCTGTCTAGAGTAATCGCAAAATCTATGTTGCAAAAACGTATTACAATCATTCTCAGATTCTTGAGAAAACGAGACAAACAACTTCGTCGATATTCTAAAGATTTAGATTTATATTTTATGTTTGAATATTTGATACCCTTGAGTTGAACCTTGCTTTGGGATCCCTTCCTTGGACATAGAATGTGGCAGGTATTACCACCTGAGATAAAATATTCTAGCACCCTTCCAATTTTTAAAAAGCAAATAAGGTGCTGGAAAGGTGACAAGTGCAACTGCAGGCTTTGCAAGGTATATATACCACAAGTTGGGTTCCTAACAGGATAGACTTTTATGTTTTTATCCTCATGTAATTAGCCTTAATATATCTTAATTTATTTTTTCTTTAATATTGTATATATTGTATTGTAGAGTAGGCTTAAATTAGCTGTAAATTTAGCTATAATTAATTCTCGCCTACTGTATAAATAAATTAATGATGATGATGATGATGATGATCCCTGCCATATGACTCAATTGCCTTCCGTGTCTTTAATAGTTTCATTTGGAAATATGCTGATATCATTAAATGACATACCTTCATTTTGCTTCACTTTGTTATTAAGTGAAGAAAGTCATTATAACGTTATGAGATTCAAAATCAATTGACAAATCTTTCTTAAAATAAATATTATAAATTTCACATTGGATTCTTCACTTCACAACATTGTCATATAACAAGATTGAAACTCAGTTCATCCAGTTTGCCTTTATAAATGGATTTCAGCAATATTTTTTCTTGCACAGTTCACCGATTCTCTCTTAAATCTTGTTTCAAGCTAACATTTAATCTTTGTTTATTATTCCTATTGTTCAAAACTTCAATTCCTATTGTTCAAAACTTCAAGCCTTCCAAATATTTTCATTTGAAATTAAAGCTATCATTTGTGAGCTGGAAGTATGAAATGTGATATGTAATCGTATTATTCTTCGCAATAGCTTAGACGTAAAACGAATCTGCGTAATATCACAAGTTGCTGAAATTCGTCAGTCATTCGATTTTAGAATATCAGACGCAGGAATTTTATCACAGGTCAACGACGGGGGTATACCGAGTGAAATCATCAACTATTGTCAGTGAACTTGCACCATTTCGTAGTAAAAATGCAAAGAAACTTTTTTACTAAAATCAGCCAAACTGTTTTCAAATTCTTGCTGGTTTTTTTGTTGGATAGGCTTGAAGGAGGTCTAACAGTATCGATCCATTCTCATCTAATTTTAGTCTTAAAGATACTGAACTGGAGGTTGACTATTCTGCAAAAAGGAAATATACCGTGTGTCCCAAAAAAGTATACAGATTTGGTCAACCCTAACGATCAGAATTTAGCATGAATCAATCCGAAATCATTTTTAAAACATTACTCGGTAGTTAATTTGAACATACATACCTTGTTTGTTGACATTGGTGCTTTGAGAGTAGATATATTAATCTTCAAAGGAAAAATTTGCAACCACCTCCAAACCAGAGCTTTGGCGTTTTGGCCTAAGCAAATTCTTGAAGCACAGCGAATAAGTCAACAATAGACTTGGAAAAATTTGAACCAGGAGTAGAAAAATTAAAAATTGCACATCAAATGAGTTTCACAAAGTATAATTTACGTGACGCTTATCATTAAGGGAGCTCCGAAGTAAACTTCATTCATTTGAATATCCACAATTTGTTTCACTTAAGGTTACGGTAGACGTTTGTAGCACAAGATTTGGTTTTCTCTCCCCAAAAGCCAAACTATTAGCGGAATCTAGTTAAACTATACATCATTCGATGCGTAAGAATGTAGGGATTCTAACCATATCCAAATAATTGGCAAAGCTTGTAAANAAGATTACAGTGCTCAACATGCGCTCGTAAGACTCCTAGAAAAATTCAAAATTAGCCTTGATGAAGGTGGTAAGGCAGGGGCTGTATTGATGGATCTCTCCAAGGCATTTGATTGTATCAGACATGATCTTTTGATTGCAAAATTGCATGCCTATGGTTTTTCTCACGAAGCATTAACACTCATTAACGATTACCTCACAAACAGACAACAGAGAGTTAAGGTAAATGGTTCCTTCAGTTCTTGGAAAGACCTAAAACGCGGTGTTCCTCAGGGATCAGTTTTAGGCCCTCTGTTGTTTAACATATACATCAATGACCTCTTGCTTTTTATTCAAAACTCAGATATCTGTAATTATGCAGATGATACTACAATCTATGCTTGCGATAAGAACCTAGATAACATAACTCATAAGCTTGAAAATGACTGTAATGTAGCCTTAAAATGGTTTGCCGACAACTTTATGAAATTAAATGCAGATAAATGTCATCTTTTGGTTCTTGGGGAGAGATGTGATGATCCAATTACTGTTAAGATTGGAAATACTGATGTCGTTAATAGCTCTGAAGAGAAATTACTCGGAATTCATATTGACAACAAACTCTCCTTTGACCATCACGTCTCGAAACTTTGCCAAAAAGCTAGCAATAAACTTTATGCACTTGCTCGCATATCCCCGTATATGGATCAGAACAAACTAAGAAGCTTAATGAGGGCATTTATTACCAGTCAGTTTCAATACTGTCCTTTAATCTGGATGTTTCACAGCAGGCAGCTTAACCAAAAAATCAACAAAATACAGGAAAGGGCCTTGAGAATTACATATAAGGACACCGAATCTTCTTTTAGTGAGCTATTACAGAAGGACTGTGCAGTTACTGTTCATACAAAGAACTTGCAAATACTTATGATCGAGATGTACAAAACTAGAAATGACCTGAATCCTTCATTTATGCAGGAAATATTCTGTGAAAATACAATTCACTACAATTTGCGTAACAATAACGAATTTGTTCAACCAAGGGTAAGATCAGTCAACAACGGGACAGAAAGCGTCCGATTTAAAGGTCCGCAGCTGTGGCAAACGTTACCACCAACGATACGGAATTCAGAATCCCTTTGTCAGTTTAAAACGAAGATAAAAAATTGGTACGGAGAAAATTGTCCTTGCAAATTATGCCGCATTTTTATTCAGAATTTGGGCTTTTTATGATAAATACTTTTACCACATTTTTATTCCAAACTTGGGCTACTTATGATAAATGTTTTTAGATTTCCGTTTTATATTGTATACTTTGATAACTTGTAAATATTTTACTCACTACTTTCTTATGTAATATTGTATATAAATTGTTTTAACGTTGGAATTAATTAGCTACTATTTATTTAGCTATTGTATTTTTAATCCAACGATAAATAAATCGATAATAATAATAATAATAAAAATTGGTCTTCCGAGAGCGGTAGGCGGTAGCGATTACTTAGCGCGTTCAGCAGACTACAGAGAAGGCATTGTCTAGTCATTCTTCGCCATCTTGATCTAACTATAGACCGTAAAACAGTAATTTTAATAAAAAAACGACCTTGTACGAAGACTAAGAATAGTAACAACGTTTCGAGCTTAACTCTTCATCAGGTATAAAACTAATATAGGAGAAGCGAGCTTAGAACGATAATTTCGAAGGGTAATTTCGAATAATGGATAGAGATTATAGAACGCCAACAGACTAAGGTGTAGAATGTGATGTAGAATACACCGTGATTGTAAATGAATAAAAAATAATAAGGTGAAAAAAGAGAGAAGAAGAAAAAGGTGGAAAAGAAACTATAAACCGTGACAAAACTATATAGCTTTTGGAAATTGTATATTTAGTTGTATTTTAGGTTTATGTTCTTCATGTGAAGGCCTTGGGGTAGTCATGATATATTGCTCCCCTATAGTGTTGTATGGTAGCTCATTCGTAGTTAGGTAATTCGTAATTGTCAATTTTTTACATTGAATTTATAAAAAAAACCATATAAACTACAGCTAGCAATAACAATAGTCAGTGAGTGCGGCGTATTGGCTTTTGCACGAAGTGGAAACAGACAGCAAACACAACATTTGAACAATGTATTATCATGACATTCCACCATCAAATAAACAACAATTAATTTAATCCTGCTGATCACTGAAAAGCTGTGGTCCGACTGTTCGTCATATAAAATCACTTGAACTCGCCAAGAAATTGCAGTTTTTTTTGCAGCTGTGTTTGGAATTCTTATTTATCCACCTTGGTGATATTCATACAGACGACATGTCACTTGACTTGATCAATTCGCGCTCGAAAATCAGACTTGGGGTAAATGAAGCCATTACAAAGTATAGCGTCGCACTGTGATTTTGAGAGTGCCTCGTTTATTTATCGCAATAAATCAATTCAAAAAGCTTGGAGGCTATTCAAATTATTCAGAAACTTTAGCAGATAGATAGGCGAATGTCTAAAAGGGAGGTTAACTTTGAAGAAGCGACGAGCAACTCACAGCCGACAGAGTTTGTGCTGCTAACTACGAAATTATCGACGCAAAGGCAAGTTTTTCACAGCTTTCTTGGCCTAATTTTTTTTTTGCTTTTAAAAACAGCATGTTCGTGTGTTTATTCCATAGGTTTAGGTCTGACTGACAATTGCTACCTATCCTTTCCCTACTCACTATCGAATGGTAGAATAGAGGAGCAATTTTATGCAACTTTTTGCAACTTTCCTATAGATTCCTATATACATTTTCTGAACATTTACCCCAAAACAAGATGGCGTCGTGTTTTCAATGCTGCTGTGACGTCATGCGGTCGGTAAAGGTAGATATGCTGCGAAAAGACTGCTTGATTTTTGAATGACTCTCCAATACAGATCTGCAAAGAAAACAAAAAATAAACCAGACAAGATAATATAATTCACAAAAGCCTCACAATTTATTATCATAATTTGTTTGCAAATTGAGTAGGCCTACCAAGCTGTCTTTCAACTAAGTTTGTTGGCATCATCAGATCATGCACAACAACACAACACCGATGCTGGTCTAATTCACTCACATTTCTAAGACTGCTTGATTGCATGAATTTTCCTGATAATAAATTTGACAATGGGTGGTTTTACTTACCCGCTTCTTCCGCTTGCTAACTTCAAAACAATGAGCCTACAATCAGTTGCAAAAGTGTTGAGCCAGTGTGGAAAAATATGGATTTTTGTCCCTCCTCTTCCCCACTGCAATGTTGTTTGGGAGGAAACGTGGTTTTTCTAACGAGAGATCATAAAATACAACTTTTTAGACCGGTCTCAACATTGCAAAGGGGGATGGGGGGATGCAAGGCAAGAAAAATCGCTTTTTTTACAATGGCTCAACACTTTTGCAACTGATTATAGCTGCATTCTTTCGCTGTTGTATTTCACCTCCGCCCCCGCAGCTACTTCGCAGCAGTTTACCTCCTTTTGAAGATGGAATCGAGATTGACTTCGTTCGACAGATATCGCAAGTTTTTCATTCAACTCGAATAGCTTTGGGCTACGCCGCAACTATAAACCGCGCGGCATAGTCAGACTTGATCGTGGCTTTGCAAAACAATAAACCCGTTTTTCGACCAATCAAAATGCTTGTTGACTTCTCAAGCCCCCTTGAGAGAAGTTAATTTGATTGGTCCAGAAATAATGGGCTTAACAAAAGATATTTCACGCTGCCATTCATCATATCGAGACGGAAAAGGCTAATCTGAATTTGTTGCGCAGACTCTTGAGTGCTGAGGAGTGTTAAGGAGCAGGCTAGAGTTTGCCCCGCTTACACTATACGGTTTTCAAAAGAAAACGGAATGAAATCACTGCGAAAATTGGTATTACTTCACCATTTTGGAAAGACATTACAATTTGCGCAACAATAACGAATTTATTCAACCAACGGTGAGATCGTGAGATCTGTCAACAATGGGACAAAAAGCGTCCGATTTAAGGGTACGCAACTGTGGCAAATTTTACCACAACCAATACGAAAATCAGAATGCCTTTCCCAGTTTAAAGCAAAGATAAAGATTGGTAGGGAAAAACTTGTCCATGCAAGTTGTGTCGCATATTTATTCCGAACTTAGGCTATTTATAAGAAATGTTTTCAGATATCTGTTTTCATATTGTATACTTTTGATGACTTGTAAATATTTTATCCACCTTTTTTATGTAATATTTGCATATCTGCTTTTAACGTTGGAATTAAATAGCTAACTAATTTTAGCTATCGTTAACTTTAATCCAACGAAAAAGAAATTGATAACAAATGTTCTTGAACAAGAATCGCGTCTATAATTAAGCTCCAACCAAACTGTGCCAATATGTCGTCAATCATCGCCCAACATTGATGTTCAGTGAGATTTTGAGAATGTTTGACAACCTTGTTTGTTGCACGGTATTCAGTGAAGTTTGATCGCAATAAAAAGAATTTCATGAACAATAGCATTGTTTGGATGTTATTGGCACCGTCCAGCAATCATTCTAACATTTAAGTGTGTTCAACTTCCTGCTATTTTGCAACAGAAATTTTATACATAATGCTCTAATAGCAGGTTTTTTAGGTTATTGATGAATTCTGAAGCAGGAAACTCAAGTCTAACGTCACATTAATGCAACATGTAACAATATAACAATATAACATGAAATTTTGGAATAAAAGTGCCATGGAAACTACTTAATTTTGCAATAACTACTTAATTATTAATAGATAGTGTCAATATAAACCCGTAGCATTCCTAGCGTCAATATTCCAGCGTAATGCCGGTTGGTACAGGAGAAAGATGTCTGGTCGCGAGCTGCTTTCTTGACAGTTCAAATATCAATCTAATGTAACCTGAGTTGTGGGGATATCTCAGTGGTAGCATGTTGGCTTGCCAAACTTAAGGTTGGTGGTTCAAATCCCTGCCCTGCAAAACCTGCTATATAGAGCGGGAGAGTCACTAACTCTCTGTAATTCCAGGCTAAAGGAATCAAGAGGTGTGGTTATATGGAGAGAAGGGCGAGGAGGATACTGCTTCAATACATTGATCTTGTCATGTTTTTAAAAGCTTCTTTCCGCTGTTGGGTATAGAAAAAAAACGAACAAACAACAACAAAGCAAAGTTTCTCAATCAAACACAATATGCCGTAATTCATTGCTTTCATAAATATGCAATGCGTTGTTCAGAAATGCTTTTTAGTTTAATTAGTTTTACTTAATTAGCATTTCAAATGATTCAGGTTTCTATCAGCAACTTGCAATATCTTGCAGAACACATTTCTGGAGAAATTTCTGTTAACTATAGAATTGTTTGATCAATCTAAACCAAAAACACATACAAATTCAAGTAGGCCATCCTTCTATGTACCAAAAGTTTATCAAATAATGGTGTTAGATTTGTTGCAAGCACATAATTTATCAAAAATGACACTTTATCGCTCACCAGCTAGTTATTCCTGTTAAGACATCGTCAACATTGCTTTAATGAGGGTCTTGGGCAACCTGGTTTTGAAAGATGCTAGACAATTTGCATGTGTTGTTATGATGTCAATACTTTTGTCATTCAATTAGTTAATATGGTTAAGGCAAAAAGGAATCTCAGAATCTCGTGATCATGTGCTAATCTAAAAAGTTCAAGTGAAGTGAATTGAGGATAAAGAAGGCATCTCTACTTTCCTAGCTGTGCATTGCTGAAATATTTATCAAGTTTTTAGAGGACTCTTCAGAGGAAACTTCCACATTTGATACACAGTTTAAGACATGCCCATATCTGTGCCCAACTCAGACTGACGAAACTCAGAATCTAACTAGATGGCCCCTCCTTCGGCATTTTATCCATGAATTTTGACGAATTGGAAAACCAACCTTGAAGGATACGTGCATTGTCTGGCTTATCTCATGAAACCAGTTTCTGGGCGTTTTCTTGACGTCTCTGGGTTCTGTGTGATATAGCCTATTTCCGCA
The DNA here is from genome assembly GCA_004194415.1 of Aurelia aurita. NCBI lineage: Eukaryota > Metazoa > Cnidaria > Scyphozoa > Semaeostomeae > Ulmaridae > Aurelia > Aurelia aurita. The sequence continues at coordinate 323,641 of REGM01000220.1, read as the reverse complement.
AAAACAAATTTACTGTAGCATGATATCACTTAAAGGCAGTAATCTGCAATGGTGTGGCCAGTCTGTGGACTGGGGTGGACGTATCTACCCTGGATTCCTCAGAGAGGTATTTATTTAGAAGTAGAAATGGTGTAAAAGTGGTCAGGGATACCTTTCTGAAATTAATTCTTTGCTAAGTCCACCCCACTCTGTAGGACAGACGACGCCCCTGGTAGTCTGGCTTTATTTTTTAATACGCTATCCACAATCTTCATCTAGACAACCTTTTGATGAACTTTTATGGTAAAGGAGGAGAAAAGTGGTCCAGCAACACTTTCCTGCAATTTACATAATTCAAATAATTATATTTTCATGGAAATATCTAATGAGGCTGTCATTTTGTGAAAAGCTATTGTGTCAATTCCAAGACATTGATAAAAGAAAGGATCACAGTTGAACAGCATGTGTTCCAAATCTTTAAGGGTGTGTTTGATTGGTGCCAATTCTGAAAACGGTAGACTTGATACACTTGGTAGACTCTGAATTTGTGTTTGATTGATTCCGAAATTCTTAAAACGGTAGGTTTGGCAGGTTTGGAAGGCCTTCTGAACCTTCTGCTCCAAAAGGCAGAAGGTTTGGCACACTTTGGAGAGATTCTCGGTTTTATTATACTCATAGTTCATTTCGCCATGGTGACTCTGAAACCTACTGTTTTAAAGGTTTTTGTGTTTGATTGGGAAATATGTTTCCGTCTCTGCGAAGTCTGATGTTTTAGAATTTGGTACGTTTGAATGAAACACACCCTAGAATGGTCGGTTTAAAATTCCATGAAACATTTCTTTTAATTCAATGTCCTGAAAGAAACTTTAGCTACTTTTCAATAGTTCTACCACTTGGTTTTTCAGAAATCTTCAATATTTTCAGGATTAGAGGATTTTTCTTAATAGGTCGTATCTCTGGAAGTACAGCAGATAATGGAAAACGGGTTATTTCATTGAAAAGCTGTCTAAATTTCCTTTTATATCTAATTTTTGGATTTTTTGATCAATATTTTTAACGGCTACCAGGGCCTTTAACAAGGGCTGGCGTTTTAGCGCCCTCATATTTCACTCGCAGGTGGGGCACTTGCCCCTGCCAGCACGCCCCTGTCAACTGCAGTCTCTCAAGAATTGAATACAATTTTTATATTTTGAGAACAACATCACCCGCTTTTGAAAAATAGCAGAAAGATTGGCGGCTTTTTGAACTCACATTTAAAAAGACAACAATAATTTTGATAAGATGAAAATTTATGATTAACATATGAAACAGGGAAGCTCTTCGTAAAACAAGAGCATACATAATTGATGAAGGTACTGTGTTATTATCATATCCGCTGATTTTCATAACAATGACAATCAATGTCAGCTAAATATTCCGCAAGCTGAAGAAAGCGCTCAGTTCGAATGCAGCAAGGTCTTGGATCAGTCTTACTGGCAGACCGAAGTGAAAATCTTTTTCTGATGAAGAATTTTTCCCAAGCATAAACAACAAAAATTGACTAAGACCAGACTAGCCTTCAAATTCTTCCGAAAGAAGTAAAAAAGACAGCTTCAGCATTCTACATTCCCTACAGGTAATCGTCTATAAATTAACGTTTTGTAAGTTCATTTCATTGCTCGATGCAATTTTTTCAAGCCCTGGAACACGCGTAGGTTTATCAAGGTAAAATTATTTAATCTAGAGTAGTTCATTCCGTTAATCAACGCCATTTAAACTGTTTTACTACCCGAAGACTTAAAAGGTACATTTAAATCAGTTTGAAGTTTCATGTAGTTTTTCCATTACTCAAAGTGACACAGTGAATTTCATTTGATCGTTTTGTTTAGTTCATTCCATTGCTCAAAAGGATTTTCAAGTTCTCTACGATACTAATACTTGAAAGGCAGACTTCTCTTAATTTTCATTTTGTCTAGCTCATTCTCTTCCCAACGTGAATTGTAAGTTCAGTATTAGACGACAACAATTTCTTTTGATTTAACCTTTCATTTAGCTCATTCCAGTGCTCCGTACCCTACTAATACTTAAAAGGCAGACTTCTCTTAATTTTGATTTTGTCTAGCTCATTCTCTTCCCAACATGAATTGTAAGTTCAGTATTAGACGACAAAAATTTCTTCTGATTTAACCTTTCATTTAGCTCATTCCATTGCTCTGTACCCTACTAATACTTGAAAGGCAGATTTCTCTTTAATTTAACTGTTTGCTTAGTTCATTCCGTTACAAAAGACGATTTTCAAGTTGTCTACGAAACGAAGGCTTTACAATTAAATTTATCGTAATATTAAATGTTTCATTTAGTTCATTCCATTATTTAACGAAATGATAAAGTTCTGTCAACACGTAGATTATTTTGATTGGTTACACTCTTTCTTCTGACGTGTAGTATCGAACAAGGTTTAGAAAAACCAGCTTGATACAATTTTCTTTATTTTTGCACCATATAATTTATCGTCTTGATAGCAGTCTTAAAAACTGAAAAAGATGAAAATTTACATTTCGTTACTATTTAGATGTGTTACATGTGCGTTGAGTGCAATTCCAAGATATATTTCTTACTTTGGATATTGATAAGCTCGGAGATATTTCCATTTCATTGCTGAGGATATTCCAAAGCAAATTTCCGTTAAATGTTTAGGAATTAGCATCAAATCTCTGTGATTTGACCGCTTGAAGCCTGCATAGTTATTTGCATCCTAAATCATAAACGATGGTTTTCTTGGTAAACAATTCCCACATTGAAACAGATCTGAGACATTTTGTACGCGTCAACAATAATCATCTTCAGATTGGTGACCCTTCCATTCTTATCCAATCTGGGTAATGGACACCAAGCAGGGGCGGATCTAGCATCAGAGTTTGGGGAGGGCCATTTGAAGAATAATGGGGGTCTGGGGGCAACGCCCGCAGGAAGATTTTTCGTAACCACGACCTTTAAACCGTCGAAAAGCCTGAGGAACGCCCTTGTTGCATTATTTCAGATCATTTAGCTCATCATTTAAACCTTAATATTCCTGAAACACAAACTTGCACTATTGTTTGAATCTAAAGGGCCATCAATTGGGAAAATGAGGGACCATAAAATAATTATGATAAATCATCAGCTAGAGAATTTTTACAGTTGAAGAAAGCTCCTCCACCTTAGAAGTAACAAAATTGACACCAAAACGAGTTATACAGGGTGTCCGAATAAAACTGTTCGACGTTTGATTAAATATTGAAAATAACGATAAATTGAACTTGCTCCATGATGAAATTAGCCTGTCGCTAAGACCTTAAATTAATTTTAGACTCAGAATCTTGCAAATCCGCTGAAGATTCATCGACTTACAAGCTTTTACTGATCAAATTTGTACGACAGCTAAAACCAGATACCCCTAAATGGCTCGATATGCAAAAAGCTCCAAAATCGAGGTAAAAGAAGGTATTCCAATTTCTTACCTCTTGTTGATGATATCAGAGCGAACCAAATGAGACTGTGAAAGTAATTTTTCTGTAACAATTGTCGAAAATTTGCTGAAAACTGTATGTATCCAAATAACATTAAATCACAACTTAATTGCCGAGAGACTGAGTCATTTTCAGACTTTGCTCTACAGACGTCCTCAAAGCATCCATGCGCTTAAATTGATTTTAGAACAAGTTAGGTTATCAACAATCCTTTCCGAATTCCATTTGGGTTGCTCTGAAATAAGTAGAAACGAAACAAAGGACAGCCCCATACTACTTTCACTAGAAATGCTATCGAGTAGCCTGAACTAGGGTCTGGGACACAGTCTACTATCGAGAAGCCTCTCGCTACAGCTTTCACACAACTTCAAAACTCATAACTCCGTGAATATTTAGTAGATTTGCAGGATTGTAGTGTCTATAATTAATTTCGGTTCCTTAGGGACGGGGTTAACTTACCATGGAGCCCATCTATTATATAGTTATTTCTTATTATTTAATCAAACGTAGAACAATTTTGTGGAACACCCTGTTTGTCAAATCAAAAATCCAAAGGGATTCGAAAGTTCTATGAAACTTCTCATGGTAAGCTCCCAAAATGGAGTCACCAATAAGTTATTAAAGCTTTCAGAACTCGGTAGTTACTTTTTACAAGTTTCACTGTATCCTAAACTGTGTTCTCCTTTGTTAAAATACTCTGACTGACACTTTATAACTGTCACAACAGAAGACACAAGTCTTTACAAACATTAACAGAGCGCAATCTATTATATATCATCTTCAAGAGTTCGCTAGAAGATCGTAAATCACTCGGATACTCTGATAAAGTGGATAAGGACGTGATTTTTGATATCGATCTCTGCGCATTGAAATTTTCATTCCGTTTCGTATCTCTTTTAGACTTTTTGGTAAATTGCATATAGTTTGTAAGCTTGTTAGACTTTTAGTTGTATCATGGTTAGGTTACGTTTGAAAATGGAGGTTTGAAATGTACCCATTTATTCATCCATAATTCGAATGCAATTGAAGAAAACTTTTAGAGTTTGGGGGGACCATGGCCCCCGGCCCCCCACTGGATCCGCGACTGACGCCAAGTCCCTTTCCAGATTCGCAATAACAAAATCTATTGATACACTACATGGGAATATAGCGTCGCGTCATGAACGAAATTGCAGATTCCAGCGTCCCAGTCTTGATGCTACCACTACACCTACTCTGGCTGGACTCCCTTCAAAAGTCCAGATCGAACATGTCAGTGATAAAGTTATTGAAAAGTGAAGGGCCAAAGACAGATCCTTGTTGAACACACATTTTGATTTCGCCATATTCCATGGACAAGACTAAATTTCGACCCTTAACAATTAGTAGGTCATGAGGAATGCAGTCGTATGCCTTCGAATGGTCCACTAATATCGTGCAGACCTCAACCGAAGAATCATGGTACTGTCTCGATGACTGGATAACTCAAAAAAGGGCATGCTGTGTGTTGCTATATCCATCGTTTTAAGAGCTGTTCCGTACTACAATTCAAGATGTTATTTATCAAGTAATTTTTTTTATTTTTCCATCAGCTTATTCTCTTCCTTCCAACATGCTATGTCGAACAAAGTTAAAAAGAGCCTTCTTGCGAGGACCTGATAAATGCATTTTAGTTTGACAGGAGACTATTATCTTTCGTTCTATGGGTGGTTTTATGCAACCCTGCAAGAGATAATTATCTTAGGAAGAATCAAATTATTTAGAGCATATGTCAATTATCTTCTTTAAGAACACTCAAACGTTTTATTCCTTGCCGATAAAACAGTTTTCAGAGACGTGCTCTTGTAAAGATCTGTTTTTTGGACGTGGAAAATTCAAAATTACTGCACCAGGCAATGACTCGAACTCTGATCAATGCGGCGTGGCAAGGGCGATGCCAGGGGATGGACTAGGGTGGGCATGTGACTGGGGTGGACATGTCCACCCTAATTTTCTCAGGTCGATATTTATTCTTAAGCAAAAACGATCTAAGAAAACCTTAGGCATGCCTTCTGCAATCAATTATATCCCTTGTCCACCCCACTTTTTCAGGTCTTGCGCTGATCCAACGATCACTTCACTACACCACTGAAGGCGTAATGAAATAATCGAGAAACCAATACTCAACAGACTCCACAATCTCTATTCATTTTCAGTCCATGCTTGCGCAGCATAAAAAGGAAATAGATTTGAAACAACGTGGCTAATGTTTGTAAAATTGATTTTATCTGCTCCTAACCTTTACATTTTTGCATTTTGTTCACCTCTTTTCGAGTGGCTGCTCTCATTACGTCAAACTACGTCAACCAATGCCGTTTAAACTTTAGTCCCTTTTCCTGTTTTTCTTATTTCCAATTGGTCAATTTTTATCCTATGTTTTAAAGGTATTGTGGCGCAGTGCAATATGGTACCGGGTGTCCCAAAAAAGGACTCCCATTTAAAACATCCCCAAAACTCTATTATCACACCAATCATATAATTTTATTTTTGATCTATCTTATCAATTTTGATGTATGTTTCCATCGCTTAAAGGGTATAAAGTGGCAGGTTGAACAACCTAATTCTGAGCTATACTCTTTAAGCAACATCGTAGATCTTTCCTAAGAGCCATTATTTTGAGACTTTGCATTACCCCTTGTTGTTGTCATCTTATTTTAATTCGATTATTTATTCTAGCTACAATACAAATAAATGCTGTAACTAATCTAAATCGAATACGGAAATTAATAAATTAAACGCTAACTAAATATATAATTAAATGTTAGGAAATATTATTATTTTTTTACACAAACTCAGTCTATTATCTACATTATATATTTATAAAATACGATACATTTGAGACAGCATACATAACATGGCATAAATATTTTTAATTCGTCGAAAGGCATTTTAACTATTTTTCATATCGACAAGCATTACATTGACACTCTGGTCCTTCCCAACTTTTTATCAATCGTTTGAAAATGGTCAATTTCTCGGCTGTTTTGAAGTCATTTGATAATCCATTCCAAATTTTTGGTCCAAGCGATCTATAGCTATTTGATCCAAAAGTTACTTGATTTGGCCTGTAATGGACAAAGTCGTATGTGTTCCTGGAGGACCGGCCACCAGATTTAGATTGAAATATATCTTGCATAAAGCAAGGGTTCAGATTATGCATTGTTTTATAAATCTCTATACACAGTGTTCTGAGGCGATTAATGCTCAATGAACATTTCTTGGACTTCGATAGTAAATCAGTATAAGAACTTGTATGATTATTGTGCAGAAATTGCAATGCTCTTTTGTGTAGTTTTTCAATTTTTGTTAATGATTTCGCTGAGGAAAAGTGCCAAACTAGGGGACAATAATTGAAATTTGAAAACACGAAGCTTTCCACTAGAATCTGTTTTTCTTTGAAGCCAATAAAGGACTTTAGTCTCTTCAGGACATTTAGTTGTGTCACTGCTTTTCTGCAAAGATTCGAAATATGAGTGTCAAAGTTCAGTTTGTTATCAATTCCAACCCCGAGAGGCCGAACCGATTTTTCGGACGTTATTTCTCTTCCCTGGATTAAGATTTTTTCTCCAGAAATGTCTTTTCTATCTTTCCTTACTAACAAAGCATGGAATTTTTCAGGATTAGCGGTCATTTCATTTTGCTGGAGCCAGTCCAGAGCTACATTTGATTCGTCTTGTAGTAATCTAATTAAGTCTGGTAAGTTCTTAGCGTAGGCACTTATAGTATTATCATCTGCATAATTATGCAGACTAGCTCCTTTAATGAAAAAGAAGAGGTCGTTAATGTAGAAATTAAATAAAGAGTATAGGCCCTAACACAGACCCCTGAGGAACTCCAGATAATACAACCTGAAAGGTACTATGAACGTTATTGATGCGAACAGATTGTTCCTGTCTTTTTAGATAAGAATATATGAAAACTAGATCCGGCTCATCAAATCCATAGGCATGTAACTTTGCTATTAAAAGGTCATGGGGTATGCAGTCAAAATCTTTTGACAAGTCCATTAGAATCGCGCCAACCAAAAAGTCGTTGTCTAAGTTCTGTCTCACTACAATGATAGTTTGAGTTTCTTTCTGTCATTCATAACCAAACTAGAAGCTTAAAGGCATTGAGTCAGCATAAATAGCCAACGCATGACCAATATCAACTTCTTTTCAATCATCAAACAAAAGTTGTGATTTGTCGCTATTGAAATAGAACCAAAGAAATTCCTCAGAATAATGGAAGGATTAACAAGTCTTTGTTCCCCACTGCTATTGACGTTAGCACTATTGTGCAAAAACAATGGGCCATCAGCAGTTTGTCAGCAAAAAAAAAGGATAGCGTATACGCTCATGTATTCATATGGACTCAATGCCTTTAATAAACAAAAACAAATGCACGCTAACAACCCGTATCTAATCAAAATCACCTGAAAAATTCACGAGCAAGATAACGCCTCGTCTAAATTGATCGATTCATCCATATTAATCAAGATGGTAGTACTATTGTAATACTGATAAACGCCAACCAAGATCTATTGTATAGAGATGCAAGCAGTATTTCGCTCAATTGAAGCAAATCTTCTGGTAAAGCAGGGCCGAAGCCAATGGGGGAGGGGCGGGGGGATGGAGCGCCCCGCCCAGAAGGCCATTTGTCGGAAATTTTACTCTACTTGTCTGATTTTTTGTGATTTACAGGTCCACCTTCATAAGATCTTATTGGAGAAATGATGCATAGAACATGAATTTATACGTTTGAAGATAAATGCCGACATGAATTTTGAATCTACAGCATATTTTTGCTTCACATTCGCTAATTTTGAAAGTTGCAACTTTGGAACACAAACAACTTCCAAAATTGAAAGAAGGAAACATAGTGGAAATATTGTTTTTTTCGTTGATAATTTCGTGCATTCCCAATCAAAATGTCGTGAGACTATTTTTCCTTAATCTTTCAGTTGACTCGCTCTTGTACGACCAATTTTATTTTGGAAATTTTGTTTTTGAGACCATTGTTTCTAAGACACACACAATTATCTAACTATCAAGTTAAACATTTTACCTAAAATATTTCGCTGCTCATCGGAAGCCTCAAATATTTCGCTGCCCATCGAGTTAATGATTCGTCACAAATGATCGTTAATGATGTCGTTTGGTAGAATTTTGCAAATCTCCGAACAATAATCTTCGACATTTGTCAATTAATTAGTGTCTGGATGAAAGAGACTTAAATCTGAAATGGATCATTCATGTTAACCACTGAGTTGGAAAGTACAGTCCCGCCAGCCAAATGAAAAAACCTGTTTGTTTCGCCTTCTGCGTTCAGCTAAACCAAAAGTGAAGCAATTTTCAGAGCCCTTTCTGTCAGTAGCAAAATAAGAGCGCTAAGTGGAGCCTGTTTCGTTAAAGCAAAGGAGCTGTCACCTATCAATTGCCTCGATCCCTATGCACATTTCCTTGCATGGAAGCATTTTACCAAAAGCACTTATTGTTGATTTTGTCCCAATCCTACCCCTCTTATGTAAACCTATATTTAAGAGGTAGGGCACCATTTTTGCACAGGCTGCACAAACGCCCCGATAGCCTACGCGCAACCTGCTAGCCATCGAAATGTGTTTGTGCCCTGTGTATTTTTAGAATCAAATTGCACATGAAACATTCAAGCATAACTTGGCCTAAGAATACATTCCTGAAAGCCCACATTTGAATATCAAAGTGTGAGTACACGAAATGGTCCTTAATGATATTGTTTTTCACAACCCACGTTCTTGATATCGTATATCATGGCAATTGAGCAATATTGTAGGGTCCAATCTGTCCAACATGAAATAAGCCAAGAGCATGGGATTTCATTCATCACAACCCTGACCTGACATCTAATGTCAGACAAAATCTAGTATATTATCCTAGTATAGTTTTTAATCGTTAGTAGTGTAGTTTATATGTAGCTTTTGGAAATTGTATATTTAGTTGTATTTTAGGTTTATGTTCTTCGTGTGAAGGCCTTGGGGTAGTCATGATCTATTGCTCCCCTTGGTATCGTTTTTGTAGCGTTGCATGGTAGCTCATTCGTAGTTAGGTAATTCATAATTGTTAATTTTTTACATTGAATTTATAAAAAAAAAAACATGGGACATGCATCTAATTCTGCTAATTACATGTAGAAAAGCCATTATCTGTCTTGATAGACTAGAATGCTGTATTTTATCATTTTATCAAAGCATATATTCTTAGGAGAAGACTACTCTGTTTGTTTGAAAATCTTTCAGGCGCTTTTTTGATGTTTTCATCAAGAAATGACAAAACAGCGCAGTTCAGAAATGAATTCACTTTGTTGCTTGAGCTTATGTTAGAGAAATCAAAATTTCTAAGGAGCACGGGACTTTGCAAGCAGGAACTGTGCGTATTGTATGCGCTTTCTTTATTTCAATGCTCACTAGCAGAGGTAAAACGTTAATCAATTACATCAATGAACGCAATGAACGTGACTGACTCACTCACTCACTGACATCAACCTGCTCCTTAGATTACAAAGTGGACTTTGTAAGCTAAAAGAAAAATTCGAGCGTAAGAAACCAACTTTAACGTTTGTTCGTAATCTCCTGCAAGGAAACTCAAAGAAATTTCTTCTTTCATATCTAAGAGAAGAAAAATAATTCTTTATTATAGTAAATTGACAACGCTCGAACCCTTAGGATGGAAATAAACTAGCCTTTTCTAATAAATGGCAGAGTTGCATTTCAGAACAATCAAGCCAAGATCAAAGTATTTTCTATAGCTCCAATTCTTGAGCAAGGACACAGTTAGTTGTGTAAAAGCATCTTGCAGTTAAACTGCTGGAAGCAAACTTTTTATTTTACTTAAATTTCTGAGGTGCTTGAATTTACTTCTTGTTATATATAGCTCGTCTCAAATGATCCACCCTATTTGAGGACATATATACACAGTACAAAACTAACAATGAAATGATTTGCAAAATATCAACCACATATAACGAGGAGAGGCGTGAGTGCGAAAAGTTTTAAGATTCCTATGCCGTTACGCTTACCCAGCCATGCATTCATGCATCTAATTCTGCTAATTACATGTCGAAAAGCCATTATTTGTCTTCAGAGACTTGAACGCTGTATTTTATCAAAACATATATTTTTAGGAGAAGGCGACTCTGTTTACTTGCAATATTTCAGATGCTTTTGAGGTTTTCGTCAAGATAGTTCAAACAATGAATTCACTTTGCAGCTTGAGCTTATGTCAGAGAAATCAATCATATTCCCAAATACTAATTTTTGTCCTGATAAACTTTCGTAGAAAGTAATTCGCTTTCCTAGTTAAGCAAGAAGCCACAAACAAGTTGTTTTAAAACATTTTCTTCTTTCCTTCTCAAGTTGTAAGAATTACGAATTACACCTGGAACATGTTAATAACGTGTCTAGTGCGGCTCGGTGCGGCTCCACCGCGCCTCTGCATCCCTTTTGGATCCGCTGAAGAGGTTAAAAAAGCCTCTCCAGTTCTAAAGATTGCCCTTTTGAGAGCTGTGCCACTCCAAATGATAACTTCGTCCTACATCCCTACATTGCTCTGCTCCTACCAACCCCATTCTGAGATCTGCAGAGGCCAAACCATAAGCTACAAAAACAGGACAATGGGTGTTGTTTGTGGACGTTTACACCAGCTGTTAAGAGAATGAGTGTGAGGGAATACTGAAAGACAAGGCCAGCATATGACTAATTTCTCTGAGAAAGCAAGCATGGATGCATGCTCGCCATTTGGGCCAAATATGCATGTCTCATACCGCATTGGCTCGGGTACTTCACTATAACAGAGACTAATAGCATTAGAATTAAAAGAACTGGTCCAAACCAAGTTCGCAATTTTAGCTATTTTCGGGGCACGAGGAGAACTGTGAGATTTTAATAACTACAAAAATGATTCGTTACAGTAACAAACTTTTATTTGATTGATAAGGTATGTAAACATTTGTGTTGTGGGAGCGATAAGCAGCACTTTTCAGAAAATAAAAGCATCAATATGCAGGAAAAGCTGCTGGAGACGGAGCTTATAAGCAATCGTGAAGTTTCTGACAGTAACGGTAAAATATAAATTAGCCATGTGTAGAACTGATTAACACTTGGTCGGCTGTCAACATCATGTGCTGCTGTGAGTTTCTCATTAAATTAAGAAAACGATAGCCAAATTGCTGCATATATTATCACCTGCATCTACATACCAGCAAAACATAACAAATGGGTATTTTGTGATTGATCGACATTTTTCGCACCATGTGAAATATGCTGAGATTTGACGATGGTGAATTATTTCAGAAATACCTAGTCCTTCGCAGAGGTCCACTTTAAAGAAAGTAAGGCTATTTCCTATTCGTCTAAACGACGTGCTACGACATGACATTATCAAGTAGCGCTCAAAATCAGAATTACAATTGTTACATCGATGATCTTTGTTGGTCAAGAATTAAAAGCAGGCGTGAAGTATGTTTGCAACAAATGTTTGCTTTGTGATTATATCTACAAACATTGATGGATTGTTCGCCGTGTGGGCGTTAGAGAAAGCCCTACTGAAGCGAAATTTGGACTTGTTTTCAGCTAAACAACGTTGACAATTTTTTGACATTTTGATGTCTGTAGTGTTTTATGGTTATCATTATTATTATACTTGTAAGATCAAGGCCCCCGGAATGATAAGTTACAGCGGAGACACGAGGCAGACAACTAAAATGGCCTATTCTATGTGTTCACGATGCAGTATCCGATAATTTTTTCAGAAGATCAATTCTCCAGTTTCCTATTATAAATGGGCTCTGTATTTTACTTGAGCTCCAATAACTAAACGCCCTTCTAGCAGATCAAAGGCAATTGATTGAACTGCATCAAACATAGTTAACAAGAAATGATATTGCTGCTAAGAAGTTTTCGAAATGTTCAGCAAAAATTTTCACAGCACGAACCTATAGCATTATATAATCCCAAACAAGTTATGTAAGTGTATACAGAGCAACCTTGCCTTCATCAAAGCAGCCCTCTGCTAAGGACTAGCCTTTAATTTTTTTAAACATTCATCTCCTTAAAATATCGGCACCTTTTACGTGCAGATACAATGGTCGGGTCGGCCGTTCTGGAAGACCCCTATCGCTGTGTTATGCCGGTAAACATTTGCAGGCGATTTAGGATGTGACTATATCTTTCTTCGTTGCGTCAAAAAGCGGCACATTGAAAGCTGATTTAGCGTCATTCAACTTCTGATTTCAATTAATTTTACGTCAGGAACATTTAAATGCGTCATCAGCTCCATCTCAAGCGTCGATTTCTCAACATATCGTTCTGTTATTGTCCGTAAAGATCTGTTTATCCAAACATTATACAAGTGCCGCAAAAAGTTGAATTTTGGTAAATAAATCGCGGCAAGTTTCATGTCAATGCCAATGTTTGCAAAACAGAACTTGTTTTTTACTAGAATCATTATTTTTGTGAAATATATACCTGTTAACTGAAACAATTTCAATACAGTTAAAAAACATGCGTTGTAATAACAGAGTTATTCATAATTAATAATATATTTCGAACTTTCTAGGTGCGAGTTATATTTTCTATGTGGAAAATTAAGATACTATCTTTTATTGATTAATTATCTGTGGCAGTTTTAAATTTTATTGCTACAGTTTTATGGGAATCATAAGTACTTGAGTTCTATAAGAAAAGAAGGCATGTAAAATCTCTCAGTTTCTCCTGATAAAACCATTAAACATTAATAACATTTTAAGGTGTAATTGCAGATCAAATTTGTTTCCAAAGATATAATTGCAAAAAGACGAAGATCTTGAAGTGGATTTGACGATAAAAGATTTCAGGACAAGTTAATAATTTTGCTCAGGTGTAATTTATGTATGCAAAATACGGTTGTTTCAACTACAATTGCTTGAAATTAAATTGAATTTTGAACTGTCCGATAGACTCAGTTTTAGTATTGAATAAATATTTGATTCTAGCATTATGCCGCATATAGTTCTTTTCTGGTAATTGTGAAAGATTCGAAGAGGCCAAAAATATATTTGGGAGTACGCCAATATATCAAAGCATTTAAATAAATTATGGTTAGGTTTAGGGTTTACATTGAAATAAATTAGGGGAAGGGAAAGGGAAAGGGCTGGGGCTAGGTTCAGGGTCAGGGTTTGGTTTAGCATTTGATTTAGAGTCAGGGTTAGGTTAGAAATTTCAAGGTTTGATGTTTTGGCGCATAGCACTATATTTTATCATTACTTGGTAGAATTTCATAGCGAACTAAAGATTTCTTTACTTTGAATTTTTACAATAGTCTACTTCGACCAGATTTTGCAAATCTTAGGCTCGATGTGCAGTTTTCGATTTAACATGCTGATTCTTTTGTACTGGTGGCTTCAAATAATATGTTTTCATGTAAATTAGTTCTCGTTTAACGACCCTGCGTACCATCCTTTCCCGATTTATCCCCAATTTTAATTCCCTTTGAATTTTGTCGAAGCTCTGGTACCCAGGGTATCGCTTAAAAAGCATCACAGAATTTCACCGAAGCCAGTTGCAAGCGATTTTGGTCCTTAAAGCCTCTGCTGCACAGTGAATATGGCTAGAGCCAATTTATGCCATGATGTAGCTGCTAATTAAGAGCATTTTAACGTATTCAAGTTTCGTCACTTTTCGTTGGCTGACACTTTCAGTTTTTCCTGTATTTCTGTTATAGTTATCTGGAAGTGTGCAAACGAAAAACAGAAACTAGAATTTAAATCAGCGGTTTTTCTGCATGATGGCGGCATTTTTATCAACTGTGTTTGTTATTATTTTGAAATTGAGTCGTAATTGTTTCTGTATTACTTAGTTGATTGCAACACTGGGAGCATTCATTTCGGTCAAAATTCAATCAAGCATTGAACGGCACAATGAAAGTGAGATATTTAACATATGGTTAGATAAAATTGAAAACGCAAAATTGTATAATGTTCACACAGCTAAGCATCGAAATAATAGAAAACAAGCAGCCTAGATTGTGCTTGCTTCTGTTTTGACTTATTTTATCCGGTGCTGTCTAATTTTGCTGTTTTAACAATTTAAGCTTATTAAAAATGAGAAACTTGAAAATGGAATTTACTAACGAAAACATTTTAAGCAGCTTTAACATACATTAGGGAAAGAAGGTAGCTACATAAGTGACATGCATCCCAACCAAAGATGGCTTTTACGAGCAACACATAAGGTAGATAAAGTATTATCTTGTTACTTGTGATATTGAAACAGTCCTGCGTAGAGGCAAGTGTATTTTCCAGGAAGTGGCACTCTCTTCCCCAGGAAATCAAATATTCAAATGCTGTGCAACAATCCAAGAATAAAATCAAATTCTGGAAAAAAGATTAAATTTGGTTTTAAGTCCTTAATTATTCAAACAACCTGCCTGGTTAACTTTTTATCATCAAATCTACAAATAAGGAAAGTTCGGGTGAAAGCAGTGAGTTAGAAAGTCCCACATGAGTCAATAAAGGCTCAGTTTTGTTTTTACTTAGAAATTTCATAATTACTGGAATTTTCATCAAATATTAAACCATAGAACTGTCTCTTTGTTAACCCTTTTCGTACTGGGCGATTTTTTGGTTAGTTTGTACCAAGGGGGGGCGTTTCTCGCCCCCCCCTCTTTTATTCCAAAACTACAATAGGTATAACAATGAGTCTTACCCCTATTGTTCTTTGGACAATCAGCTTTTCAAATATAACAATGGTAATTAATTAGTCACGTGATTCGTTGCTAGGCAACTAAAAAACAAGGGAAATTTGACAAATTTATAGCTTGTTGACAAGAAAAATTCTATTTAATTAATTACTCTACCGATTTTCTCCAAAATTGTCGCAAATAGTAGGAAACATATCATATTGACTTAAATAATGAAGATTAACCAAATTAGATGCAATTTATTTATATTTTACACTTCTTAATTAGAACAATGACGTCATAAAGGTGAATGACGTCGTAGATATTAAATTTTGCTGATGTCAGCAAATTTGAAAATATTATATATCAAATGAAAGTACTCATCAAAAGCAATCGAATGGTGCATGTTTGAGATTAATCGAACAAGCGAGGCAAAACTATGGACGTTCTAAGCTTTTTTTCGTTGACCACTCTCCAAATATGATGTTACTGTGGTCACGTGATCAAACTAAGAACAATGATATGTAGAAATTTTAATTGCCAACTTAATTTTACTAAAAGTCACTTAGCCTGGTTGTCATATCTTATGTGGTTTTAGCGCAGTGTAGCAAAGTGTGTTAGGGGGGCGAAAACGCCCCCCAGTACGAATAGGGTTAAAATGATCGTCACTACAATCCTCCTCATTATTTAAATGACTTTAAGAGCAAAATTACATTACAACATAATACGGTTTTGTTGCTAGCACATGACCTTGCACCAACTAAACTTTCTCTCTAATGGCAGTAATATATGCTTGTTTGTAGAAATAACTTATTAAGCAGCAACTTCACAAACAGTTTTACATCATATAGGATTTATGTATATGGATTTTAGAAAGCATTCTCTAGCCAAAACCTGACCATTTAGGGTATGTATGCATGTCTGCAAAATTTATTTATTTAAAAATAAATTCAATATAAATTAAAGAGAAAAGAGATCTAATTACATGTATTACATGAGTAATGACATTGCACCAATTGAATATTCTCTGCAAAAGAAAGGAAATAGTCTGCTTGTTATAGCAATAAATTTTTAAACAGAAACTTCAGGAACAAGGTAGGAATATACCGGGTGAGTCAATAAAAACAATCCCAGTTTGAAAGACACTGCTCCTTTGGATATCAAGGCAATAATATTGGAAAACATATTATTGAATTATGAACATGTTCAAATATATTTTAAAATTTACCTGACTGAAATCGACCATTCCATTCTGAAATTATGAGGGATTTCTCAACAAAGCCCATTCAAGAAATTTTCAAAAACGTCATAAAATCACGACCTAATATTTCTGCCTTATAGCAATGACTTCAACACGTTTTAGCACGTGTTATCCTCTTGGGAGGGTCAAATCATCCAGAATAATGTTGTTATGCTCCCAGGATGACACTTTCATCCTCCCAAAGGGATAACAAGTGGTAAAGCATATAAAAGCCATTGCTTTAAGGGAGAAATATTAGGAAAATTTGGTCGTGATTTTAAGTCTGTTTTGAAGATTTCATAATTTCAGAAAGGAGTGGCCGATTTCTGTCAAGTAAATTTCAAGATATATTTGAACATGTCCACTATTAAATGATATATTTGCCAATAATATCATCTTGATATCCAGTGAACAGTGGCCTTTCAAAGGGGGATTCTTTTTATTGACTCAACCGGCAGCATCTGCTAAAACATGACCTTACACACACTAAGAATTCTCTGTAAATAGAGGCAATAATATGCTTGTTATAGAAATAACTTATTAAGCAGCCACCCCACGAACAAAGTAGCAATTTGACATCTCATAAATTTTTATGCAAATGCAATTTTAGAAAGAATTTTCCTTAACATATGTTGTAGCCAAAACATGACTTTCCACAACTTAAAACTCTACGAGCAAAGTAGAAATTTAACACATTATTACATCAAAATTATCTTATAAAATAGAATTGTTTCGTAGTCAAAACATGGCCTTGCACCAACTAACTTTCTCTGTAAAAGAAAAACAGTTATCTGCTTGTTGTATAAACTCCATAAACGAAATAGAAATTCTTCATCTTATCCAATTTCATGCGAATGCAGTATCAGAGAGCATAGTCTTTAACCATCTGTTGTACCTAATACATGACCTTGTACCAACCAAACATTATTTTTGAATAAAGGCAGTAATCTACTTGCTGTAGAAGTAACTTATTAAACAGAACCTCCACGAACAATGCAGCAATTTTACATTCAATTAAATTTTATTTGATTTTATGACTTTTTACAAAGCATTTCAGTGCAAAATTACCTCATGAGATGGTAAAGTTTTGCAGTCAAAACATGACATTGCACCAAAAAAAACTTTTTCATGAAACGAGGTCGGTAGTCAAAAATTTCTTTTAAAAACAGCAACTCTATAAACAGAATGGCAATTTTACATCGCTGTTAATCTTAAGATGAATGAATAAGACAATGCTGTAGGTTCATTAATGAAAGTGAATGTAAAGGTGAAATTGCGCTTTACTAGCAAACCTATTCTGGCAGCAAATGCTGCGACTACACCACTGCGCCACAACACCTTTCGCATCGCCTTTAACACTATCTGGTATTCTCCTTTTTCTGGTATTGAATATCGTTATCTACCAAAAAATTCTAAAAGATATAAGGGTTTCAGTGGTTACTACGGCAGAGGATCATTTTTAAACTTTCTTAATTGAGTATTTTTAAGAAGCAGAAGTTTCAGCTTAGACGTAGGTGCCTTTTATTTAACATCAGCAAAATGTTAGCTGAGCTATGGCAAATCAAGGGCGAAAAAGTTATTCACTGAAGACAGAGGGTTAGCTATGAGGAAATTAAATGAACTATTGGTTCAGGTTGTGCTGGAATAGAAAGACAAAGCTTTTCCAAGGTAATTGCTTGCAATCATCAATAAAAACCTGACGGAAATTATTCTCGAAAACACGTATGATGACAAAAAGTTCATTATGCTAGAAGCCAACGATACTGACCAGGGACGTTGTTTTTTCTATAATGGGCTTAAAAGAGCAAGAAATTTTATGATAATTTTTGAAATTATTACCACCAGTTTGAATGCAGAAATATTAACTATTTTTAAACGATCTGTATAGACATCATAAAATTGGTAAATCACAACGGACAGATTTGTGTTTACCACCATATTTTAGACAATCATAAATTAAGATTTTCTTGCAAGTTATACTACTTCTTAATTTGGCCTTCATTAATTCAACGTACAATGGATTAATTCTTTCAAAACTTTTTATCAATACTTTTCATAAAAAGAAAATCGCCATTATGTAGAAAATAATCAAGGTTTCGAAAGTCGTGATAATAGTTAATAATAGTTAATGTTTAAAGTGGGTAGCCGGTTATCGAGCTAATATTGATTTTTTTAAACAAGGCCCACTATAAATAAAACTTGATTATATTTGCTCAAATGTTCGAATTACAATAAAAAGAATAATGAGAAATACTATTTACAATATATTGAAAGTCATATATATAAGAGGGAAGTATCGTTAGAGTGCTGTTGAAAAGTAGCAAAGTTCTTTCAAAAACGAGGAGAAAATGGTTGGGTATACGTAGAGTAGGGTAAGAATTTTTCTGAGAAATAGTGGAATGTGATTGGGAGAGTCGTTCCAAGCCAAAGTAAAGGATGACGTCCTTAAAATTTTCCTACGCGAACTATTACAGAATTGTGAAGGTTTTTTGGGGCAGGCAAACATGGGATCGAGATAGGCCTTCTAAGCCAAAATAAATGTTGTTTTCTCAAAACGTTTCCTGGGGATGCTGATTTTTAAGAAAACTGTTACAAAATTGTCAAAAATTCTATTTTAGCACCAGCAAACATGTAATTGGTAGAGCTGTTCTAAGCCAAAGTAGAGGGTGTGTCCTCAAAATTTTCCTGGGGGCTTCGCCCCCCAAATCCCCTCGCTTTGATATCTGCAGGTGATTTGCCATGGCCATGCCGCTTGCTTGGACCCAGGGGCTTAGACAACACATGTATTGACCTTAAATAATTATAATTGTTTTATTTTTTGTCTGCGCAAGTCATTTTCTCAAGTGTAAATTAGACATAGTATTTTACGTTTATATCTATGTTATTCTAATACTTATAGCTGGTGGCCCCGAGCTGAAAAATACCTAAGGGCCCCGACTACCTCCGTTACGCCACTGCTAACAGCTCTTTCTTAAGATGTCCGAATCTTCCAGGTGTTGCTTCTCTGTGTGACATAAAACTTTTTCCCTTTTGTTGATCTTGTGTTATATCCATGCACATCAGATGAATATGAGAAACATTGCCCTAAGTACACTGGAGTGAGATCAGAGGTCACAAGATTTCTTGAATTGCCTTGCAAATCTTTTCAAGAATGTCATGCTGGCAGAAGACCAAACTTCACTGCAGTAATTGAAATATTGCATTACGATAAGAAGTTTCTTTGAATGAGATGTTAAATATGGTAGAGCTCCCTCTATCTTTCTAAGTTTGACACTAGCTTTTGCACACGCTCTTCTAATATACTCTTTCCAGCTAAGTTAACCGTGAAAATAATCTCCGAGGTATTTATAGATTTCTGTTCTTTTGATCTTATATGTTCCAATCTGGATGTGAAGTCTTTTTAGTCTGTTCAGTTTCTCTTGTTTCCAAAGATCATATGCATTGTCTTATTGATGTTAAAGGTCAGCTTGTTATTACAAAGCCACGTGTCTGCTATACTAAGTTCTAGATTGAGCTTGCTTTCGTGTTTTTCAGCACTCTTCTCGGCCACGATCATAACTGTGTCATCTGTATAAAGATGACTCTCGCAATCAGTGGCATCGGTAGCGTCGTTTATGTGTAGCAGAAACAGTAGAGGGTCTAGGGTTTATTGATTATAACTCTCTTCACCTCAACAGCTTTTTTACTCTTATTAGGAACCAGTTCTTTGAGTAAAATTAGAATTCCATAATGGGTCTAGAGAGCAAAATTTCGCAATATAATATCTAATTAAAAACATTATTTATTTCATTTATTCAATATATATTTACACAAGTTTGTCATTGTTTCATTAAAAGCCCTAATTATTGATACAAATACTTTAACATGCCTTAAATTCATTTGATACAACAAGAGAACCAAATTTGACCATACAATTGTATTTATAACATTCAGTATTAGTTATATAATATCATAAACTTTGATGACTTCATTAAATATCAAATTTCTGACGTCATCAAAAACGAATAAAATTATACATC
The DNA here is from genome assembly GCA_004194415.1 of Aurelia aurita. Classification (NCBI taxonomy): domain Eukaryota; kingdom Metazoa; phylum Cnidaria; class Scyphozoa; order Semaeostomeae; family Ulmaridae; genus Aurelia; species Aurelia aurita. The sequence goes on along the minus strand of REGM01000220.1, from coordinate 303,228 downwards.
ACCTGAAAGCTCTTGTTGAGAGCTATCAAATGGTGTTATTCTTGATAATCTGAGATCATCTTAGCGAAAACTAAACTCACTTCTTTAATTTTCAAGCCGACCACCAATTGTCGAAAGACATGGGTCACGTGATCATTGTCTACCATTTAAAAAAAATTAGCCTATTAAATTTTAGGAAAAGTCACAAAACCTAGGCTCTTTATCTCTATCTCTCTAAATGACGACACTACATCAGATC
>REGM01000220.1:289061-301397 GCA_004194415.1 Aurelia aurita | reverse complement strand
ATGATTTTGGTTCTCTCTTGGAGCAGACTAAATCGGTGCCAATCCATGTAAAAAACCTACAGTTGCTTATGACTGAAGTCTATAAAACAAAATGCAATTTAAATCCACAATTCATGAAGGCTATTTTTATGCAGCGAAACATTACCTACAATCTAAGGCATGGCAATGACGCTCAACTGCCAAAGGTACGAACCACGTCCTTTGGGGTTGAGTCGATAATGTACCTTGGAAATAAACTGTGGCAATTTTTACCGCAAGAAATAAAACAAGCAAAAAGCCATCCTATTAAAGAAAAAACAAATTAAATGTTGGAATGGTGATAAATGCAACTGTAGGCTCTGCAAATTATATATCCCAAAAGTTGGGTTTCTAACAGGATATATGTCTTAATGTGCTTTTATCTTGTATATATTGTAAGAAAAACACTTTTTAACCATTTATTTCCAGAAATTGTAAATTTTTCTTTAATTTTAGTTTAGTAGACCTTAATTAGCTTTAATTCCGCTACCATTTATTCAGCCTACATAAAATAAATAATTGATGATGATGATGATGATGAGATGTTAGAAGGTATCTAATGTTACAAACCTGAAGACAGTATTGAATAACAGAGCCAATTGCTGAAAAGGAAAGGAAGGAAGCGAATACTAATATTCAATGACAGTGTTGTGCCTCCCTTAAATTGTGCCACTCCTTGAAGCTCCATTGTTTAAAAAGAACATGACGTCATCATAAGGGTGGATGGGCTAACGCAAACCCGGGAGCAGCCCCTGCAAGCACAGGTTCCAAATGTTTAAATTGGCGTAAAAAGGTCGGTGTAAAATTCTATGACCTCTTTCTTTGAATTGAATGGCTTGAAAGAAACTCAGCTACGTTGCTATTATTCTACCATTGGACTTTTCTATATCATGAATATTTTTCGAAATTATACATTTCAATTCTTTTGAGGATGTGATGTCATCATCGTCATCGTAACCAAAAAAGTGAAAGACTTGTTCTTGATACCATAATGTAGACATTCATATGGTCTTCTTGAAATTATTCTATGTTTCCTCAAAAATTTTAGAACGTACGGTGTGTTTAGGTTTTTTCAATTTTTTTTCTTAAATTCTTCAAAAGGAAGAAAAATCCTCTAATTCTGAAAATATTGAAGATTTCTCAAAAGTCCAGCTGTAGAACTATTGCAAAGTAGCTAAAGTCTTTTCAAGCCATTCAATTAAAAGAAATGGTCATAGAATTATACACCGACCTTTCTAAAGATTATGAACCTATGCTGCCCCTGTACACACGTTGGTAAATTACTCCCTCCCGGACTTCTGAACGAAAGTTTCTCGTTTTGTCAAAGTTAACAGTTGTATTTCTCATCCTGCAGATCTCACCATCAAAATTTGCCGCCAAAATGAGTACAGCAGAAGATCAGTCATCAAAATGGCAGACATGCATCATCGAATACAATGGATTCTCTTATGCAGAACTAATTGCAATTATGACTATCAACACAACGATTGGTATCTCAAACATCGTCTTAAATGGATTCCTTGTGTACGCCTTTAGAAATCTGAAATTGGCCACTTCAGCTTCGTACAAGTTCATGTTGTTTTTGTCCATGTCTGATGTATGCAACGGAGTATTGCAGCTGGCGATCCAGATGGTTCCATTTGCGAGCAGATCGAAGAAAGACGTGCTCAACCTCGTCATGCAATTTTTCACCTATCTCTTCAGTGCATTTTCTGCATTCATGATCATGCTGATCTCGCTAGATCGGTTTTTCCACATGAGATATTTGACCAGATACAGCACAGTAATGAATAACAAGAGATGCAACCAACTTGTCTTGTTCAATGTTTTGTTTACATTCGCCAATGCCACTTTCATGACAGTTGCCTCAATAACCGATTCCTATTTCATCTACCACCCCATCTTCACTACCCTCTACTTGTTCGTAATATCGATGACGTTCGTCATGTACATCGCTTCATACCAAGCTATTCGCAACCGTACAGCCGCATTAAGCCTGAACCAAGCAACCCATGAAGCTGCCAAAAGCAAGCGTTCTCGAGATGCTGAACATGCCTTTGCCAAAGCTATGATGTTTGTGCTAATTTCATTGGTCATATGCTATGTGCCAAATCATAGTTTGCTGCTGGCAAGATCAATCATGCACCACAATGGTCAACTTGCTGAGGGAATGTTTCTTTATGTATTGCTTTGGGCGATCATTGGTTCCTATGTGAATGGTACATTAAATGCCCTTGCGTTGATTATTTTCAGTAAGAGACTACGACGGTATGCAGTGAAATGCCTCAAATGTCGTTTTTCAGTTGTTGCTGCTGCGGCAGATAATGATAGTTCTGACAGAAAGTAAACAGTGCATGATCCTTTCTTGTGTTGGTGGACACTGCAAATGCTACTGTCAAAACTATGAAAAATGAACAAAATAAGTGTTTGCAGAATAATACCAAGAACAGAACTCTTTCCTTGGCTAAGATGATTCTGATCGAGGCTGCTAGCAGGATAATTATGAATTGTAAGATATTTATTTTTGGGCGATGATTTGCACCATTATAATGGTCAATGTTCGAAAGCTACCGGGTGTCCCTAAAAAAAGTACACAGATTTGGTCAACCCCAACGATCAGAATTTAGCATGAATGAATCCGAAATCATTTTTATAACGTTACTCGATAGTTAACTTGAACATAGATACCTTGTTTTTCTATAATGGTGCTTTGAGAGTAGAGATATTAATCTTCAAAGGACAAATTTGCCTCCACCTCCAAACCAGAGCTTTGGCGTTTTTGCCTAAACAAATTCTTGAAGCACAGCGAATAAGACAACAATAGACTTGACAAGTTTGAAGCAAGAGGAGACAAATTAAAAACTGCACAACAAAGGATGCGTTTGACAAAGTAGAATTTACGTGACGCTTATCATCAAGGGACCTCCGAAGTAAACTTCATTCTTTTTAACCCTATTTTACCCGGGCAACTTTTTTGATGTTTTCTCCCGGGGGGGGGCCATTATGGCCCCCCCTGTTTATCTCCATAACTATAACTCCTATGATGCTGCAACTTACAAGAACATTACCTATGTATAATAAAAGGATAATTACAGAATTTGGTTGTAATTGATTACGTGGCTCGTTGCTAGGCAACCAAAAAGTGGCAAGTGGTCACATATAAGCTTCAGTACTGAAAACAGGAAAACGCTAATAATTTTGGATTTTAATGATTAAAACTTTGAAAAATAGGATAAATATAANGTCCCTAAAAAAAGTACACAGATTTGGTCAACCCCAACGATCAGAATTTAGCATGAATGAATCCGAAATCATTTTTATAACGTTACTCGATAGTTAACTTGAACATAGATACCTTGTTTTTCTATAATGGTGCTTTGAGAGTAGAGATATTAATCTTCAAAGGACAAATTTGCCTCCACCTCCAAACCAGAGCTTTGGCGTTTTTGCCTAAACAAATTCTTGAAGCACAGCGAATAAGACAACAATAGACTTGACAAGTTTGAAGCAAGAGGAGACAAATTAAAAACTGCACAACAAAGGATGCGTTTGACAAAGTAGAATTTACGTGACGCTTATCATCAAGGGACCTCCGAAGTAAACTTCATTCTTTTTAAGTGAAATAAATTGTAGATATTAAAATGAACGAAGTTTACTTCGGAGCTACGATCTTCTGAGATTAAGCCCTTCGTTCTACAGATTTTTTGTTCTCATTGAGCTCACCTTAGGACACCTGCGATACATTGATGATATCCCATGTTTTTGATGAATTTCGACTGGTTTTGGATATTCCTGGTTTCACTAAATCCTTCTTGTCGCCAATTTGCTATGTCAATAAAATTAGCACAACATAGTAGAGATGTAGCCAAGACATTTAGCTATCAAACAACGTCCGAATCATTGATTTCTGTGGATTACCCTTTTATACGTAAAAGTTTTCTCGGTTCACTTTTCTTTTGGTCACCCTGTATAAGAATCTTCTTGATGCCTGAACGATTACAGTTTACAGAGAGTGAGTCGAACAAAGTTTTTGTGTTTGTCAGGCTACACTTTGTCGAGACGGGAATCCACATAAAACTAGCATCTTTAGTGAACTCTCTGCTTCAAAAAATGATAACGGACTCTCCCCTATAGATAAAGAAATAAAAAATACCAATCATTTCATGGTCATGTGTGTCTTGCGAAAACCATTTTTGGTAAATCACTCATAGCTATGGAAAGTTTGCTCCGTCACATAAATTGGTAAACTAACCCCGTATCAAAATGTGATAAATAGTGTCAATCAGAAGGAAACGTTATCAAAATCAACATAAGGGCTTCAAGATTTCATACGTTGATTGTTTTTCTTCTCCAGGAAGAACGTAATAATTTCAACAAAAGTTCCAATAAAACCTCAAAGAATTAAAACCAAACTTGGTTATTGGCGAATTTGTGCAGAAAAGGGATTTCAATATGAGCTTACAATCTTACGGAATTTTGATTATTTTTCAAAAATTGCGAATTATTTTCGACTTCTGTCTTGCACAGCAAAGTATTTAGCCTGTATTATAATGTATGTAAATATATTAAAATTAGCCTGTGTTTATCTTGGTTATGTCTTATGTAAATGGATGAAAATGTAAAATTCGATGGTAATGTATGTACATGGAAACAGCAGAAACTGCTTAAAATGTGTGTGTAATTTTATTTTAATTCGATTGTTTACAAAATAGCTAAAAATATATACATTATTTAGATATATACAAGTTAACTAATCAAAGTCGAATATACAGAGCTAATGAAACAAAATAAATATTTTTCTAAATTATATAACTAAGTTGGTAGGCAATTAGAGGCACTACATTTGCAGTTGGGACCGTCCCATTTTTTTATTAAAACCTTGATTAAAACCTTGATAAAAACGTCATCAAGTGCCTCTAAGTCAAGAAAATGCTTGAAGATCTTAATATATCTATGTACCTGAACAGCATGTGAATTTTTTTGATAAAATCGATCAAAGTTATGGGTGATTTTGCTGTAAAACTTTTTCTGGGAAAACTTGAAAATGTACTAAAAGTTTTGATCAAATTTGTCACGTTTTTAGCTTCAAAACCATGGATACGAGCAGGAACATCTCGGAGATGCAAGAAAATAATGTCATATGTGGATCCCTGTGCGTAAAAAATATCAGCATGATGTAGTTCACGTTCTTCCAGAGGCTAAAAATTACGTACTGCCGCGCCGGTAGGCTTAGAAGTTTAATGCCACCCCTGAAAATGATACCATTACAATATAATGCAACTTTTTAATATCCGGTTTTATTCCCAACGGTGATAATAATCTCGTTTGTCTCTAATACAATAAAGGCAACTTTCGTTCCAGTTTTTGTATGAATTTGCAATGTAAAACTTTGTCCTCAATTTATTTTGTAAATCAATGATTAGGCTTATATTCTATAAAAGAGAGAGAGAGTTTTAACACTACTTGCTCAAAGATATGGCAAAAGCAAAGCAACACATTTTCGAACTTGAAGTCCATTGCATTGCACAAAGATCTGTCACGAAAGAACCTCGGATGACAAAGGAAACATAACCCAAAGCTTGAAACTCGAGGAAAAGAAGGTTACGAAACGACAGGAAGGACCATCATTCTTGCAATGGTTAGAGGCTGGATGGAAGAGAAATGAAAAAAATAGAGTTCCAAGTAACTTAAATTTCTTTACTTACATGATTGTAGACAAGTGCGTCGCCAGGGGGTGGACCGTTGGACATATCCACCCCAGTTTCTCAAAGCGGTCTTTATTCGTAAGCAAAACGGTATAAAAATGGCTGGGTATGCCTTTCAAAACTTATTTCCATACTAAGTCCACCTCACTTTTTTAGGGCTGGCAACGCCCTTAATTGTAGACATTTTTCAAGCTATTGCCATAGGCGTAGCAGCCAGGGGGGCTGGGAGGGTGGCAGCCCCCCCCCAACGTTAGGAAAATTTTACTAAAATCAGCCTTTATCGGGCAAAAATCCACCCTAAGTCGGGCAAAAATTTGATAAACAATAGACTCTTTATCGTGCAGCCCCCCAGAAATGATCTTTCCGTACGCTTATGGCTGCGAGCTTCGTAATAGACCCTGGTGGTGGTGGAGGTTTCTTTATGTCAAATTTTATGAAGAATGTATATAGGAGCAAACAGCTGACCAGATTGCAATATATGACAAGCAACGGCCAAACCAGTCACTCACTCTACGTAAAATCTAACGTCATATTACTATTTGCGAAGACCTGAGCTTTTGAATGATGTATAGGAGATAGTCAGGATAGTATAGGAGGTCAAAAAATTTGTGGNGCAAAAATCCACCCTAAGTCGGGCAAAAATTTGATAAACAATAGACTCTTTATCGTGCAGCCCCCCAGAAATGATCTTTCCGTACGCTTATGGCTGCGAGCTTCGTAATAGACCCTGGTGGTGGTGGAGGTTTCTTTATGTCAAATTTTATGAAGAATGTATATAGGAGCAAACAGCTGACCAGATTGCAATATATGACAAGCAACGGCCAAACCAGTCACTCACTCTACGTAAAATCTAACGTCATATTACTATTTGCGAAGACCTGAGCTTTTGAATGATGTATAGGAGATAGTCAGGATAGTATAGGAGGTCAAAAAATTTGTGGAACAAAAGCTGCTAAATTTCCCAATGGACTAAAGTCACGCAAATTTCATAACCCTTACAAGATTCATAACCCGTTCTTGACCGGCAACCTTTGCACGCCTTTGTTATTGTTTACAAAAGTTAAGGTGGCTGTATATAGACTGATTACAATGTGTCCTAATGGTCTCTCATCAAAATGAGACTGCCGCCAATTTATCAACAGTGATGCGTACGATGATGTAATAAGTCCTGTGTTCATTCGATCTCACAAAAAATATGGCGGTTTACTGACAACTCAGTCCTATGACGAAGGAATACTTCCAAATCTCATCACAAGTCAAAGTGGATGTCCGAGAAATAACTGCAGATATGTTCCCTAAGAGGAAGTAGACCAAATTGAATCGATAACCTTTCACCAACCGGTTCTTATTCGGACATATATTTCTGTTATTGCTCGCGAGGCTGATGTAGCTATTGATGTAGCTAACGCATGCAATTAAATAAATTTCTCTTCTATAGGCAAAAGGTCTAAACCATTTTATTGTATGGTCTACGTCTGACATAGACTTATTATATGAGTCCATGTTTTCGCTCCATTCCCTCCTAACCATACCCGCACAATACCCATTCCGCTTCAAACAAGTTTTAGCGGAATATGACTGCAACAATAAATAACAATTCAATTCAATGGAGCAAAACTCTGACTCATATCATCAGTCTACGTCTGACACAGGATGATGAGGAAATTATGAAGTCTCATTCAAATGTATGAACCCTGAACAACGCTCACGATATTTGATTCGATCGAACAAGACGAGTCCAATCCAACGACTGAGGTACAGTTCATTACATTTCTAATGTGTAATCTTTGGGTTTCTAAATGCATTTATTTGTTGAGTTTATTGCTTGATCATAAAAATAATAAAAATATATTCGATCTCTGATGCTTTCTTTACCGCAAATGAGATAATTTCCTCTCCACTCCTTGACCGTTCTATCTGCCATGCTGCCATTGTAACCTCCGATTACACATCACACTGCATTCCTTTTTTCTTATTCCTTTGAACCCTGTGCTTGCTGTTGAACTTTTGAAACATGGCGGCAACTCATTGGGTTAGCGAGCTCTTTCCTGTGAAATATTCAGCCGAAGAAGCTTTTCACGACACGAAAAGTAACGAAACAAGTAATAAAGGGATTCCTGGTGCAGGAAAGAACCTGCGAGATGTCTACGCACAAGCTTACGAACGTGTCATCAAGGAAGAATCTGCTAGGCATGGTGAGGATTTTTGATTGATTTGTTAGGCCTATTATTATTTCGGGTCAGATGCACTTTAGCGGACACAGCTTCCAAGGAAAAACAGAGGTTGAATTGAATTATATTGTAAGAACTGATTGCTGATTGGCTTTCTAAACAATAGCAATAGAAAATCTATCATCTGATTGGATAATGCAAAATTCTAANCATCTTTGGAAGTAACAGAAATATTGAAAAAGCAGAATTCTTAATCAAAGGAAGGATGCTACAACTTCTCATGCAAAGTTTCTCTGTGTGGTTTAAATTCTAATCCTAGCTTTTTGACCTATTAAGCCGGTCGTGTGCTAGAAAACAAAGATGAAACCACATTATTAGTATCGATTTCTTTGTTTAAATGTATCAATCGCTTTTTAAGCCGTAATTGCTTGAACCGGATTACAGTGTGGCTTATTTGACCTTGATGTTTACATTTGAAGTGCCATCGGTAAAATTCCGTTTTTTCAGGACTTACAAATCCACTAGGTACAGGCACGAAAAAGAATTTTGTACCCTAGGAACCAATCGAATGGCTCCACATTTTGCACACTACCAGAGCAGGCTTTAGGCAAGCAAAATCTGTCTCAGAATCTTGGTATGTCCCCTGGTCCGCCTTTTATAGCCAAATACAACTGTGCGAGGGCAGGGAAGTTATTTGCAAATTTATGACAGCGTGTATTATCAAGGGAAGGAGGACTTTAAAGAATCTGAGACACGCTTTGGTAGCTTAGAGTCTGCACTTCCTGTTGATATAAGATAAATTTTGTTATGCTAAACACAAGGGTACAAAATAGCTTTTGAAGGAGGTATACTCTCTTAAGCAATAAAGTTGCCTCGAAAATATCATTTTACAATCTTCGCCAATTATTTTGATATGGTTAGAATCCCTGCATTCTTACGCATCGAATGATGTATAGTTTAACTAGATTCCGCTAATAGTTTGGCTTTTGGAGAGAGAAAACCCAATCTTGTGCTACAAACGTTTACCGTAACCTTAACTAAGCATTGTTTTGCTTGCTTCATTTAAATTCAATTTTCAACTTTTAAAATGATAAAAAACTGTTATAACTGCTAAGATTGCTAAAACTCTTCGATCAATGCTAGACACCAAGATGTCTGTTTTATTTCAAAATCTGTACCAAACTGAGCAGTGCCTTCTGACTGTTTTTTGTAAATCAAGAAAAAAGTAACTTTTGGCAAAATCTCGAAAACCTCCTCAGGGCAAAGGACCTGAAATGATGAGAATATGTTAGATGGTTTTGCAGCATGATACAACCAACTCTTTCTAAGCAGATACCATTATAAAGCAGACATATCGTTATGGTGGATACTAAATTTTCTTCGCGATTGAAAGATGTCAATATATAGCGTTCTCTGTAAGAAGTGCACCTCGTTAAAGCGAACACAGCAGTTGGTTCGGAAGGTGTCCACTTTAGAGAAATTTGTCATATTTCTAATAGGCGATACTCACCCGATATGTCTCGATTCATTCCTTTTAGATCAAGAACAATCAGAAAAGGACCTTGATGAAACTTCTTCATCCACTGGTGAAAAGAAGAGTGACGTCATAACCACTGCATCAGAAAGGCAATCTCTTAGACCAACTAGCTGTATCTGGACCAAAGGCGAACTTGAAATCTTTCGTGATGGGTACTTCGAGTTAAAGAAAAAATCTGTCAATTTGCTACTTATGTTATCAGCTGCAAAATCCCAAAATAAGGAACTGAAGAAAAAGTACAAAAGCAAGGAAATTATTATTAGAGATCAAAATGGAATTCTTAGCGAACAGAAAAGGCAAAACATTAAGTTAAACACAACAATTACTGAACTTAGAAATGATTTAGATTTTTCTGACCAAAAGCTTCAACATCTCACAGCCGCAGAAGCTCAGTTAAAGGATCAAGTCTCGTTTTTGAAAACTGAGCTGGAAGAAGAAAGAAAGGAACTTTCGAAGGTCAGAAAACTATGCAGCGATCTCGATAAAAGTTTAAAACGATATCAAAAGGAAGCAGCATTTGGTCTTATGCAGCAAGAAAATATTTTGAAAGCGAAATTTTTGCACAAAACAGAGAAATTAGAAGAAGAGAACAAGAGACTAGTTGAAGAGTTAGAAGAAGAAAGGAGTAATCATAAACTAACAAAGACTGCGCTTGGACAACTAAGGAGACATTTTGCAAATATGCAAGCTAGTGGGTCTGCACCGGACTTTCTCGATGTTGCTGAAATTAGCAGTTAAACGTGATATTATCATTATTTACGCTTATAAAAATTAACAAATTCTTGAAATGTTAAAGATTCCCTAACTTCAAAGGCTAATTTCCCGGATGGACGGGGGTCTGCCACCCGGTTTTCAGAAAGCTGCCCACTTCAAATCGCCAAAATTTCCCTTCTCACCCACTTTTATGTTACTGCAACTACCTATTTATTGACTATTTTTTGCCAATTTGAGCCAAAGCAACCATCATGTTTGAGGAAAATCTGCCGAAAAATCACCCATGTTTAGAGAATTTTGGGCCAAAACCCATGTTATGTACCCCCCGGGTCTATGGATTTCCTGTCCGACCACCGGTTTCGACGTGCAGCACTCTTTAACCTTATTACTACCAGGGGGGGTGCAAAAAGTGTCCACGGCAATTATGATCTGATGTAGTGTCGTCACTTCGAAAGATAAAGAACCGAAATTTTTTTAATATTCCTAAAGTTTAATAGGCTAATTAAAAATTAAACGTTTTTTCGAAATGGTAGACACTGATAACGTGACCAACGTGTTTTTTTGCCAAGATGATCTCAGATCATCGAATATACCACCATTTGATAGCCCTCAATGAGAGCTTTCAGATGATGTATAGTTTTGTTTATTTTGGATGACATCAGCAATTTTAAATTCAATGACGTCATCAAAGTTTATGACGTCATATAATTAATAACAGACAACTCTGATGGACTGTATCGTTTTCGTTTTTGATATTTTTTAATGATTTTTTATCTCTTTACAGTCAAAGTAAATTTTGTCGTATGCCTGATTACGGAACTACAGACTAAATTCCGGAAATTTCCACCCACCCTGTTTCCAGACCCCTGTATATTAGGATTCAGGAAATTTCCACCTACCCCGTCTATTCCGGACTCGAGAGTAGATCATTTTTGCATCTGTTGGACTCTGCATATTACATGCGGCTGGTCCAACAAAGTTTTTGTCTTGCCTACCTGTGTGCTTCTGCATCATATTTGAGACCGTAAAATTTCAAAAACCATTGTTGCAGCTTCGGATAAACTGACATAAAAGATCTTGACGAGTAGATTCAGAAATATCATTATTTTAGGCTCTGGTACCCAGCAGGGTAATTGACTATGGAAATAGACGAGCAAGTAAGTTTCTGAATCCTGAATCTACTCATCATAAGATCTTTCTTGTCAGCATCCGATTTTGTGACAACAATTTTGAAGGTGAAGTTACGGTTTTTAGCGCCAAGTGCTGGGATCGCAGAAGTAGCTAAGCGCTAATCGAGTTCTCGACCCCTTGTTATGACGCTGAAGAGGTGCTGATGGGATTTGAACCCCGTCCGCCTGACATTCTGGCAGTAAAGTCAGTGGATTACAACACGACGCCGCAACACAACACGACGCCACAACACCACCTCGTAGTTTTCACACGTTTATGTTTTCATGGCCTTAAAAATACACTAAAATCGAAAAGTTTCGGACGGAAAATTTTCGGCAAAACATCTTCGGACAAAAAACTTTCGGACGCTTTTTCGAGAATTTCGGACAAAAAACTTTCGGACAAACACAAAGCGAAGTGTTTGCATGATAACAAAACATATGGTGGAACCGACTGTAGATTTACGATGATTAATCATGAGCTACAATCCATATGGGCTTTTTTCAAGCTACCATTTATGGGGGGGGGGTGGATTCCACCCCCCCCTCTGAAAAAAGCCTTAGACTAACCAGAATGCAATATAACTTGGCACAGTTATAGAGCAAGTAATTTGTAACATGTAGCACAATTTGGGTGTGGTTGCCACGCCCTATGACGTCACAGTGACGTCATAAAGTTGAAAATTGACGAAAATCAGGTTCTCAACTTAAATTTGAGTTTAAAGAAGATTTTGCAGGAAATGTATGCGGTTTTTGGTCTAGTTAGTCAGAATACTTGCTGAAAAATGTTATTTTATTGTAAATAGCGATTTTGGAATGTTATTTTGGTAGAAATTATTCAATTCTGATGACGTAATTTATGCTATAAACTTGTTCCATGTAAAAATAAACAAAAAGAAGCGGCAAATTGGTGATAATCCATCACAAATGCATCATTGGAGTGTTTTTAATTGAAAAAGTTGGACAAAATTCAAAAAATTTGCTAATTAGGCCAAAATGGCGGCCAAAATGACGTCATAATA
>REGM01000220.1:265904-287748 GCA_004194415.1 Aurelia aurita | reverse complement strand
TTAACCCTATTCTAACCGGGTAAATTTTTATCGATTTTCTACAGGGGGGGGGCGTTTTTCGCCCCCCTAATTATCTCCGCAACTATAACAGCTATGATAATGAGACTTGCACTGTATCATAATTGAACAATGGAGAATTCAAAAATAGCATTAATTAGTTTGTAGTCACGTGACTGGTTGCTAGGCAACCAAAAACAATGCAAATTTTGACAAAATCGAGCTATTAGCATAAAAAGGTCTATTTTTACTAAGTAACTGGGTAAAATCACCATAAAACTATCCAGATACCTGCTTGATATCCTTACTTTGCAATTTCATGTAGTTTTATATCAATATTTTTGGTTTCTAATTAATTAACTAATTAATTATGGACAATAAGATTCAATGCAAACTTGTTAGCGCAATAATGATGCTTAAACACCATCAATTTCGCATTTACTTGGTGAAATCAGACGTCTTCATCAATATTTGAAATCATTCCATGATTTTTCAATCAAAAATTACTAATTAATTAGAGATATGACGTCATAAAGATTGATAACGTCATACAATTTAAAAATTGCTGATGTCAGCAAATATAGATAAATTATATATCAAATGAAAGTACTCATCGAGACGAATTGAATGGTATATATATTGGTGAGATTAGAGAAGAATTAAATAAATTAGAGCCGTTTTAGTGATTTTCTTTATGACCTGTCTCCAAATAAGGGCATCTAGTGGTCACATGGTTAAACAATAGGCATTGAAATTTTAATTTTTTGGTTGCCAATTAAATCTTAATAAAAGTCAAGAAGTTTCAGCGTTATAGCTATCATCGTTTAAGAGCTATTAAAATAAGTTTGGTAGGGGGGACGAAAAACGCCCCCCCCGGTTAGAATAGGGTTAAATAGTGCACTTTTTACAATACTCATTTTTTATAAGAAACTTGGCCCTAAACTTTGTAGTATAGGGTTTCTTAATTTTGTGCCCAATTCTTATAGTAAAAGTTCCCTCTACAGTTTCTTTATCTTTCATAAAATTGAATTTTACAATGTATCAAAATTCACTGAGGACTGCTTTTTGAAGCAAGAATTACAATAAAGAACCAAATCATAAACAAAAATGAGACTTTTTAGTATCATTTGGGTTGGCAATACATTTTCTGTTTAAAAAACTTTGCAACTCACAACCAAAAGTGTCATAACTTTGAATTGACCTCTGATCGTTTCTAGTGGAGTTTCTTAATTTTCTGGAAGAGGCTACTAAATTTTCTTATAAGAGGTTTCTTATAAAAACAATGAATGTAGGGACATTTTCCAACAGGTCTCAAAAAATTTCCCAGGGGCCCCCCAAATTGTACTCGCTCCGCTCGTATCCCCCCAATATGAAGTTTGTTCCGACGGGCCTGCTACCTGAGCCCCCCTAGATATCGATCCAGCTCTACACCATTGGCCACAGGGGTGTATGGGGGAGTAAATACACCCCCACTTTTCTGAAAATATGGTAATTTAGATTCGGCCAAAAATGACATAAAAACCATCGGGTAGGGTTAGGGCGTATCTCTATGTTCAAAAAGGGCATTTCCCTAAGATCTGAAGGGCGTCGCCCTGACAAATTTTCCGGGGGCTTGGCCCCCGGACCCCCATCATTACTTAACCCCCCCTCCACTTCGCTGCGGCTGGCGCCGCCGCTGGTCGTGCATTGGGGGCGTGCATTCGAAGAAAATGATTCTGAACAAGATATTTTCGTTGAAATTTTATTTTGAGCCAAATAAAGCTATCTGTCTACCCAAACGCCTTTGCTGACAACTCATTACTGACAACTACAATGTTGAAACTGATGTAAGAAGCAGCATCGACGATCAACAGAAGAAGAGAGTAACCGAGAAGAAGAGAACCATGATACGGAAAGGTACATAATTAAGCACCGGATTATACCAGGCAGCCTATTCCACCTCTTCCGCAATCTAACTATATCGCCTGCGTAAACCAGCCATAATCGGGCAAATACGTGCAAGAACGACGAGCTTCAGTGCAAGCTTCTATCCAAACTGCCTTTCGGAATGGAATAAACTTGATGCGGAGATAAGACAATCGCCAACTCTGGGCATGTTAAAGAAAAGCTTTCTACTCTCATTCGCCCTTCACCCCACCCAGTATACAGCATTCATGACCCGAAAGGCTTGGCAATTCTAACGCAACTTCGAGTTTTTCTAAGTAAGCTAAATTTTCACAAATTTAAGCACAACTTTAAAGACACAGTAAATCCAATGTGCTCGATCAACGATGGAGTTGAGAACACGGAACACTTCTTGCTGCTCTGCCGTAACGATGCTATGCAAAGACGGGATCTTCTCGATGCCATTAATACAATACTACAACCTCGAGGCTTATCACACCTCTCTAATGAAGTACTTCTCAAGATCCCTCTATACGGTGATGAAAGGTTGCCACTTGTGTCAAATACTAATATCCTTGAGGCTACACTGAAATATTTTATTAAATAGAACGCTTTGAATGAACCAATGCCACCCTTTTCTTCGACGTATATGTACAGGGGGCTCTCTATGTAACGAACCCTCTATTTAAACGAACCATTTTCAGGTCCCTTGAACCATATCTTATTTATGGTTTCCTTGATGAGTCGTTGGATAGAGACTTCACTGTAGATTGGTTCTTCTTCATGTAGTTGTAATATTATTTTTATATTTATTTTAGTATCTATGTTAATTGTTAAATGTAATCGCCGAAGGGTAGCAATGTATTTCCATGCTCCCTATATGGCGTCGTTCTGTGATGTTATTGTTAGTTAGTAAATTGTAAATTTTAGGAGAATATATATAAAAAAAAATTAAAAAAAAGAAGTCGATGATGAGAACAATGTCATGTTGATTATTGGAGACGAACGTATGCTCGATAACTGGAAGAAATTCTTCTCGAAGGACAACAGAAACCACCAATCATCTGCACATAATCATCTGCACTAACTATATCTATATTATGTTTATAAGAAAAGCGGCGAGTGTGAACTATACGCTTCTTTATGTTTTTTGTTTTCAAAGAATTTAAAACATTCGGACGAAAAAACTTTCGGACAAAACCAGATTTCGGACGGACAATTAAAGTTTCGGACAAAATGTTGTCCGAAAGTTTGATTGTCCGAAACTTTTCGATTTTAATGGCAGAAACGTATCGGCGAGCAAAATTAAGATTGTTTAAACCAACTCCATCAGTAATTTAGAGATGACAAATATTCTTTCAGATAAAAATTCATACGGATAGCCTTATATCATATCATCATATCATCATATCATATCATAAATTGATTTAAAGTAGGCTAAAAAAGGAATAGCTAGATTACAGCTAATTAAAGCCTACTATTTACAATTTACATAATTTACAATTTAAGAATAAAACAATAAAACTATTAAAGTGGCAACTGAATATATATTACAGGACAAGTACTAGTTCAAAATCTATCCTGTTAGAAACCCAGCTTTCGGGATATATGCTTTGCAGAGCCTACAGTTGCATGTATCACCATTCCAACATCTAATTTGTTTTTTGAAAATAGGAAGGCTGTTTGATTGTTTTATTTCTTGCGGTAAAAGCTGCCATAGTTTATTTCCAAGGTAAGTAATGGACTCAACTCCAAATGACGTGGTTCGTACCTTCGGGAGTTGAGCGTCACTGCCATGCCTTAGCTTGTAGCTAATATTTCGCTGCATAAATATGTCCTTCATGAATGGTGGATTCAGATCGCATTTTGTTTTATAAATTTCAGTCATTAGCAGCTGTAGGTTTCTTACATGGATTGGCACCGAATTAGTCTGCTCCAAGAGAAAACCAAAATCCTTCCCGTTTACACTTACACGAGACCTGCCTATTCACACGAAAATTAGTACGGTTACACTCCTTGGCAACCTTAGCAACTAGTTGGTGAGAATTTTTCACTTAGCGAAAAACATGCAAACGTATTTGAACGTACTAATTTTCGTCCGTTACGAATAATCATCCGCTACTAGGTATTTACACGGGGTCTGAAATAGACCTTTTAGCTATTCTACAAGAGAGTTGAATCGAACGATATTTTGATACATTTTGTAGAATTGTCGAATGTGCACAACAGTGATCGAAGCTCTACTCAATCGAACCTTTCGCATAAAAATGTATAAAAATATCCCTCGATCCAGACTCTTTTATAGAATAGCTAAAAGGTCTATTTGGCGGGTTGGGTTCAATGTAACAGTTACAGGACCCATGGGATATTAAATGAGGAAACGTTTTAGTCCAGTTCCTCATCTTCATAATACGTCACACTGCTTGATGTAGTTGCACCATACGTTTAAGAGGAGCTCTTCAGCTGTAAGATCTTCAGCAAGCTTTCACTATCCAGAAAACAAGTTGCCCCCAGACAAATTTCTGCGTCACCAATCTTTCGGCTGATCCACGTATCTGGAGGAATTGAGGAAAGAAAAACTTTCAGAATTAGCTCATCAGCCACTGGCATTAGCATTTGTGCAAAAATGGTAACAGGAGATGGCAAAGGGGCATACAACGAGAATTTTTCATGATAACTCGCTTGAGAGTGCCTTGCCAAAATTATATCAAAACAGAACCTTAGAATTGATTTCTGTTTTTCATCACTGAGCATCTCAAGGAACTCGTGTGTAAATTCCACCGGCCATTTTTACGATGCTCTTGCAGCTGCATGATTTCAGATACCGCTTTCTCGAACAATTCGCTGGATTTGATGACAAATGGATTTGTGTCGAACTCTCCCGAGGCTGCCAGTTTGCTTTTCATCTTCTCTTGGTACAACGATCTTATGTCTTGAATCGTGTCCCCACAAGCAGCAACAGGATCTTGAATAATCTGATTCATTATTTGTTTCATCTCGGCTGCACCTTCCTTGTTCATGTACTTAAACAGAGGCCCTGTTTTCCTCTACCCAAATACCTGCATCACTTTCCTCTAAACACCAAAAGAATATTGTTTTGAGATGATATGTCTCAATGATTTTAGGCTCTTGATCCATTTTCTCGTAGAAATACATCTTAAAGATTCGAAAGCACTCCCTTTGAAACTGAGTAAGGGAGCGATCATAAAGTATCTACCAGGAGGGGGTGGAGGGTTTTCGTAAATTTGGCAAAAAACATTCGTGGCCCTTAAAAATGTTTTTAAAAATTTTCGCAGCCCCTCAATTCATACCAATGATTTTTAATGGCCCACATAAACCCGTAAACAACTCATTTTCGATATGATCCTTTTATAAACGCAGATTCAGTTTATGGTTTCACTTACGTAATGAATATCTACAGTAGAGAAGTCTAAAAAACAAGAAGTTTGCTGCCACCCTTTCAGGGAATAAAAGCAGTGGCATGGTCAAGACAAAAAAACTGGGGGTATTCAAATGAGGGGGTATGGGGGCAAAGCAAAATACAAAATATGAACTTAGATGAAATAATATTTGGAAAATCAAATGATATTTGCAGTACATAATACAAAATCCACTAACATAATATTGAAACAAAAAACACTCCATATTTACCAGTATTAACATAGCATTTTTGACCATTTTGTGAAGTTTGTTTCTTTAAAAGTTAGCAACCGCAGGAAAATTTTTGAGTAAATATCCTTTTCTTTGGCTTAGAATCCCTTTCTCCATCCCATCTCCACCAATGCCAAATTGTAAACTTTGACAATCTCGTAACAGTTTTCTATGAATCACTATCTTTGGGAAAATTTTTGAGCAATGACTTTATACTTTGTCTTAGAACGCTTCTCACAATCCAATGTTTGCCTGACCCCACAAAGCTTGAAAATTCTGTGATAGCACGTCTGGGAAATTTTTTTTAAATACCAACCTTTACTTTGGCTTAGAATGACTCTCCTCACTCCTGGTCACCTTCCAGCATTTCTTGGAAAAAATTTTGCCCACCCTACCTATACCCAGCTACTTTCTTCCCGTTTTTGAGTTTTCTTTAAGTAAGTTTTTCTTGGGTTTACTTATTGATTTATTTTTGGTGAAGCACATAATTTGGCATTACTGGACTCTATCTAACAATAACAAGTAGTTCTGAATTTTTACCCACAATTTGTCGAAATTTTTTGGGGGCCCTTGAATTAAATGCTAACAAATCTTGCGGCCCATGATTAAGCAGAACAAAATTTGATTGCCCCTGCGAATACCCTCCGCCCCCCCCTGGTAGATACTTTATGACCGCTCCCTAACACTCAATGCTAAAAGCTGCTCGGCATAATTAAATGAAAGGCGAAAACTTGTATTTGGATCACTTTTTGATGCTTTGGATGCTTTTGGGACAATCTGAAACCCGGCTTTCAAAACAGCAGCAATAACATCAGACCGTGGCCACTCCTTCCCAGAAACTCTTCCTTTCCATGTGCTAGCGATTTCGGGAAATCCTTCACATTGAAGGGAAGGCACCAAGACTATGGATCCTTTCACAAAATCTTCCATAACTTTACTGGGAACTGGTCGCTGAGAATATTCCTTTGCAGCAATTTCTTCAAAGTAGCTACAAGACTTTATTAAACAAGAAACTTGAGCTTCATCAAGATGCTGCACTTGATTTTGAGATTTCTTCGGAAGGTACTTTATTAGGACTGACAAGAGCTTAACAGCTAACAGTTTAATCCGAGCAAAGCCTCTCCAGTTGATTGCATACCTGCAAAAATTCTAAAGGAAAATTCTGATGTATTTTCTGTTGCCATTCGAAATCTATTCAACTCTGGTTTATCCAAGGGTACTTTTCCCAAGGAATTGAAAGCTGGAGATATAAGTTCACTCTTTAAAAAGGAGGATGCTTTTTCGAAGAAGAACTACAGACCCATTACAGTTTTGCCATCAGTGTCAAAAATTTACGAAAGGTTGATGCAAGATCAAATGCTGCCTTTTGTCCAAGTTTTCTTGTCTCCACTCCTCTGTGGATTTCGAGAGGGCTATGGTACACAGCATGCACTTCTACGTTTAGTTGAAACCTGCAAAAAGTCGTTGGACAGCGGGGGCGTCGCAGGGGCCGTCTTGACGGACCTTTCGAAAGCCTTTGATTGTCTAAATCACGAATTATTAATTGCAAAGTTGAATGCATATGGTTTCAGTAGATCTGCATTGCAGTTCATCCATAGCTATCTCGTGGACAGGAAGCAAAGGGTAAAAGTCAATGGTTCATTCAGCACGTGGACAAAAACCGTCTTAGGTGTACCGCAAGGTTCTGTCCTGGGCCCCCTTTTGTTCAACATATACCTGAATGACCTGTTTATGTTCCTAGAGGAAACCGAAATCTGTAACTATGCGGACGATACAACAATTTATGCGTATGGTCCAAAAATCGAAAATGTCATTGCGCATCTAGAGAATGATGCCCTTAAGTTAACTGAATGGTTTCCAAACAATCTAATGAAGCTAAATGAAGATAAATGCCATTTAATGATATTTGGTGCAAAAGAAAACGAAGTATCTATCAGAATAGGAGCGGCTTGTCTGAAAGAAACTACAGGGGAGAATCTCCTTGGTATTACCTTTGATCGATCTTTATCTTTCAAACAACATGTCAAAACTCTTTGTAAGAAAGCCAGCCAAAAACTTCATGCTCTTGCCCGGATATCCTGTTACATGGGCACAGAAAAATTGCAGCAATTAATGCGAGCATTTGTACTTTCTCATTTTAGCAACTGTCCACTTGTTTGGATGTTCTGCGATAGAACCTTGAATCAAAGAATCAATCATGTCCACGAAAGGGCACTGCGCATCGCACAGAAAGATTACAAACATGATTTTGGTTTTCTCTTGGAACAAACTAATTCGATGCCCATCCATATAAGAAATCTGCAGTTGCTTATGACTGAAATTTTTAAAACAAAATTCGATCTCAATCCAACTTTCGTGAAGGAAATTTTCATGCAGCGAAACATTGATTACAACCTAAGACATGGTAACGACGCGCAGCTTCCAAAGGTACGCACTACTTCCTTTGGAATCGAGACTATAGCATTCCTTGGAAATAGATTGTGGCAGGTATTACCACATGAGATAAAAGATTCTAGCACCCTTCCAATTTTTAAAAAGCAAATAAGGTGCTGGAAAGGTGATAAGTGCAACTGCAGGCTTTGCAAAGCATATATACCACAGGTTGGGTTCCTAACAGGATAGACTTTTATGTTTTTATCCTCGTGTAATTAGCCTTGATATAATTTAATTTATTTGTTCTGTAATATTGTATATATTGTATTGTAGAGTAGGCTTAAATTAGCTGTAAATTTAGCTATAATTAATTCTCGCCTACTGTAAATAAAGTAATGATGATGATGATGATGAAGAGCCCTGTGTCAAACTCAGCGCCAAATTCCTGCAATGTATCCCAGCCAGCTTTAGCATTAGAAGATGCATAGTGGCAAACAACATCTAACATTCTAATGTATGTCTCCAAAATATGTTCGACATCGTTATTTAGGATGACATTGATTTGAGGCAAAATATTTTCTCTGTAGCTACGTACAAGCATGTGTTGATGTTGGATATGCTCATCACGAAAGAACCCTAGCTTTGAGTATGTGGACACCCATGTTATTTTGCTTGCGACACTCTCGGTCGTTTTCTCAAAATCAGTCAACAACCCGCCATCTTGTTGGATCATTTCCATTACTTGAAAAGGAAGCTGTAGCACTTTAAGCCACCAGACAGCATAAAGGCTACTTGCACTCATCATTTGAATTCCATCTCGTTGAATGCTTGGATAGCGGGACCAGCTAGGAAGTTCTCTTACCATGTAAAATCCAGGATCTTCACAGGAAATAAACGACTCATTCTGTTGTTGTGTGGTGATTTTTGGAAAATCAGAGAGGAGCAGGACATCTGCATCACCTTAGATATTCTTCGAGATGCATCTCAAATGCTGCGCAGCACTCCCAGTTATTTGAAAAGATTTTGCTGCGTCTTTTCCCAAGATCTTTGTAAAAAGTAATTCCACCATTTTGCACTGATAATTGTCATCATCTGCTGTGACGTGTGATGACCCATCTTCGCAGCGACCCACAAGTTGCTCGAAATGCTTGTTTAGATTTCTCACATTTCCTGAATCCATAATATCCAGTTCTGTTTTTTAGTTGAACTTGCTTGTATTTTTCAGAAGTTTCGTTCCTTTGCACTGCGATTCGTCTGATTTCAAGTATCCCAAATCACGTATGTATTGGTCTTTGAAATACACGAACTTAAGGGCCTGTTTATATGGGGCGGGTTGGCCAGTTAGCGAGCTGGCTCACCTTCAGGTGAGATCCCACTTACCTGGTCACAGCTTTGTAAATATCAGTTTGTGTTTATATGTGTGCCGGGCAGGCCTGCTTTGCCGAGATCCCGGTTATCGAGTGCCGAGATCCCGCCTGAAACGGGCTGGCTTTTCTCATATAAACGGAAGAAACGGGCCAGCCCGCCTGTGACCCCTACGACTGAGCAGGGGCGTCATGGCCCCACTATTTTCAAAATCATCGGATTTTCGGAAATATGAGCGCTTCGTCGGAAAATTCTCGGAATTTTTTTGTCTGTTAAAACAAAGGGTGTGAAATGCATTTTTTAGTCTTAACGTGCTCTGGAATTTGTAAATTGAACTAAATTCGGATATCATTGACTTCAAAAGGCAGAATATCTTTATTTGTTTATAGAAATAAAAAGTGATCAGGTCCCCGCCCCACTTCTGTGAAAATATGGTCCTCGAGATTCTTCCAAAAACGAGGAGAAAGTAGCTGGATATAGGTAGGGTGTGTAAGAATTTTTCCAAGAAATGCAGGAAGGTGACCGGGAGAGTCATTCTAAGCCAAAATAAAGGTTTGTATTTTTAAAAATTTTCCCAGACGTACTATCACAGAATTTTCAAAGCTTCAATTTCGGGGTCATGCGTCTAGGAAAACGTATAAGGTCTATGTGCAAAAACTTTCCCAAATATGGTGATTCATAGAAAACTGTCAAAAAGTTGTCAAAGTTTCCAATTGCATTGGTAAAGATGGGATGGAGAAAGGGATTCTAAGCCAAAGATAATTTTGTTTTCTCAAAAATTTTCCTGGGGATGGATGCTGACTTTTAAAAATATTTCACAAAATGCTCAAAAGTTCTATGTTGATACCGGTAAACATGGGGTCGAGAGAAGCGTTCTAAGCCAAATTAAAGGGCGTGTCCTCAAAAAGTTTGTCTGGGGGCTTAGCCCCCAGACCCCTTCGTTTGATTACCCTCTCAGTTAATTTGTCCTGGCTACGCCGCTGATCGATTACGATGCAGTCACTGACGCATTCGCAATATCACCACTCTTGCGAAAACTGCTGATACTGTGACAGCAAAACTGTAAATCAAAGGAAATTCCCAGGCTTATTAATTTAATTTAATTTAATTTTTCTGTTCTTTAATTTACTTTAATTGGATAAATCAACAGTTCTAGTTCTTTAAACTCGAAGGCTTCTGTGGTTTCTCTCTAATTTTGATGATGAACCATCCTCCATCCATCTTAAATGTCTCCAGTCTTCTCACGTAAAGTCAAATGACAAACATATCCAGTATCTCATGAACCAAGAAAAGCATTATTAAACTTTTGACTTTTTTCGGAAAATCTTGGAGCTTGGCCCCCCCCTAATCTACAGGTGCCACGACGCCCCTGCGACTGAGGTCATGACGCACGCGCACAACAGAGCAGATCAAATGATGACGAACGACTTAGGTAATAACGCACGCGCACAACAGAAATTTGGCGCCAAAGGCCGGGCTGGCTTAGACTAGATACACAACCTCTGTACATCGAAATTGAGGGACTAGTGTAGCTAGTCTAGGACTGGCTCGGGGATGGCTCATTATCGAATCTCTCATATAAACCCGGGCTGGCTTGAAGGCGAGCCAGCTCGCTAACGGGCCAGCCCGCATGGTATAATCACCATGCTGTGTTTGGGCACAAAAGCAAGCAAGATGAGGGTCCCTAAACTCATTATCGGGGAATATGTTTTAGATAGCAACGGATTAAAACCTTAATATGGTCAGAAAATGTTCTTCTTTTTTACAGGGTTCCCTATATCGAAGAAGATAAGTGCCACAATCTTTTGATTGACTCTAGGTTCTTTAGCAATGAAACAATTAATTCAACAATGATCAACTGCTGACATCGGCTATCTCGAACTCTCAAGAGTAAATGAAAAGTTTTTCAAGATATCGGGTTATTTTCAAGATTCAGGTGCCTTCAGGTTTGAAATCAGGAGGCAATAGTTATTCAGAGGACATAAGATTGATGTCTCTGCAATTTGAAACATAAAAGTAAAAGTCGAGAGAATTTACAAGAGGCAAAGTCCCCTGTACTGAGCTTAAACTTCAACTTCCTCTTCAAATTCAAACTCCGCTCTTCAAGATCTTTCGATCTAATTTGTGACAGGTTTGTTTCGTCATTGCAAGCAAGGATAAATAATAGGCCAAGTTACTGGACTTTTGAAACAGAGTTTAGTTGGTTTTGACACTTTTTGGAGGTTTCAGAAGCTTTACGGTTGTTGGAAAATCATAATGTTAGTGAATAATTAATCGATAAAAATGAAAAAAGTTGTTCGGATTCAAGATAGCTTTTGGGCAGAGGAATGTTTTTTTAGATCGCATAAAAATGAATTCAGTTGTTGTTTTTCTGCAACTGTTCAAATCGGAAAAATCTTATAGGACACCCAGTATAGTAGTACAAGCTTGAGTTTGAGATAGGCCGAGTGCATCATTTTCACTTTATGTTGCTTTAGAGGAGAGGAGAATAGGGAAAACTCAAACGTCGAATAAAATCATGGAATGGAGACAACTGTAAATGCAACCTCTGTAATTAGCTGAAATTGTAAATAATGTGTTTTTGTAAATAGTTGGTCTGAATTATTTGCCCTATCTTTAGCGTAAACTATGTTTGTAAGTTTGTATCCAGCTTTAGATAAAATTCTTATTATTATTATTATTATTATTATTATTATTATTATTATTATCATTATTATCATTATTATCATTATTATTATCATTATTATTATTATTATTATTATTATTATTATTATTATTATTATCATTATTATCATTATTATCATTATTATTATCATTATTATTATCATTATTATTATTATTATTATTATTATTATTATTATTATTATTATTATTATTATTATTATTATTATTATTATAGACTGTCGCTGCTTCCCCAGTCGCTGCGCGGGAGCGATTGATAAACCGCCATTTGTTTTGAAGCAACCTTGACTACGCACAAGATGGCGGCAAAAGAGCATCCAATACAGCGCAGATGAAAAGGTCAAAATGACATCCGAATACCGCAGTTTCGCTCTGTAGGTAAGTGCACTTGGCAATTTTGCGAGAATTTTTATGGAGTTGAGAGACTGCCTAGGCCTATGACAGGCAAAATTAGCATGCTTGCAAGCAACTAAGGCACTGCAAGCTTGCAGTGCAACCAACACCACACAAGAAAATGGCCTAAACTGCCAACTCAACTGCTTATTATTTAATAAGTGAAAACACAGCAGTCTAGAAAGTACGAAAATTTCATACCATACCAACACGTAGTGTAAGCCTAAATGCAGTCGCATGTATTTAATTGCATCACAAGAAAAATACACGAATTCGAAGTTTATTTATGGAACTTTAGTGCTTGCTCATCATACTGCCAGGGTGCATTCCATGTAAACTCCACACCGAAGGTCGCGCCGATAACAACGTCATTTACGCCAGGAAAACAATAGATCTATTGAATTCAGTTGAATTTTCTATTGTTTCTATCACATTTTCACGCCAATACGCCGAGAAAATTTATTTTCCACGCCGAAGATCTTCGGGCCTAAGTGCATGAAATGCACCCTGGTCATACTGCAGGTGCAGCTAGCTGGGGAGGTTGTAAAACAGAATTACATTCAGAGATGATACTGGCACTATTAAACATTGAATATTCTTACATTTTTTTGTTAAACCAAGTAAATGTGGATATGCCTTCATGATGAAATATGTTCATGCAAAAATTCAATGTTTCAGTTATCAACTAACTGGCCATACAAAGTGTTTTAGTTAAGTGGAGGCATTATAGCTTCTATCACTACTGTGCACATTCGAAAAATCCTCAGATTTCTATCAAATGTATCAAAATAGGATACTTTTATAGAATAGCTAAAGAAGATCAATTCACACTGATATAAATCTTCTCAAATAAGTTGTTTGAAAAGGATAATGTCTGTGTATCGGTGTTTTCTACAAGAAAATTGCTCATTTTCTATGAAAACCTTAAATTTAATTGAGTAATGTTAATTGAGTAATGTTACAATTTAAGTTAAAAAAAGGGGTTTAAAGAACGCCAATCAAACAGCATCCTTTGCGCGCTTCGCTTGTTGCCTTTCGACTGCGGCGGCCATTTTCATATGACAACATTCTCTGCAAAGCGCAACCGCAAAGGATGCTGGTTGAACGGCATTCTTTAATGTTTACAAACAATTAATGAACATGCAGCAATATATTACCAAAGAAAGCAAAATTTAACTTTTTGGTATCTTTTTGAAGTTTTATTACCAAAATGCAGTTTTACACCAATTACAGATCTCTAATAAAGTTCTAAAGAAGTAAGTTACTTTTTGTGCACCACAATTTGTTGAGATGATCATGGATGTTACCACAAGACAGAAAGCAAATTATGTTTTTTTTATTGTTTTAGGAAATAGAAAGGCAATTTTGATGGACCATCAAATCTATATGGGGGTCTTGTCTATTTGATAAAGCATTTATAAATTAATTTGATGAATTTATGCATTATAGCCATTAAAATGGGGAAGGTTTCTTGCCAGGGCCATAGGATGCAGCTGCAGATTGGGGGGCTTTTGTTCTCAAAACAATAGAGAACAATACATCTAATTTATACTTGTGACGTAGCACCGTTGTTTTCAAAATTATTGGAGGGCATGAGCCCCCCTGCCCCCCGCTTCCTACGGGCCTGTTTGTTGACGCATGCAGTTACTAATGATATTATGTCCTTTCTCAAGTTTTGTAGACTAAAAGGAAGAACGCTGAAATGGAGCTTGACGAAAGATTTCGTTGGTTTGAAGCAAGAGTGACTTCTTCTTTGAAACCAAGAGCTGAAGAACTGAAGAACCTTTTTTCAAATGAAGAAAGCAGGTAAATGATATTTCAATTTTATGTTTGTCTTTTGAAAATTGTTCTTAAGGTAGGTAAGAATCAGCTGATTATTTTAGTTACTTTGGAAGGGGAAAAAGAGCTTTATCAATCAACAAACTGAGCTGTAACTAGCTAATTGTATTGTATGAACGAAACTGAATTGAAATGAGCTGAGTAAACAAAAGAAATTGGCAATGTTGGAAAATTTATTGTTAATAGACAATAACGCTAAAGATGGTGGCCGTGCAAAGCATGCTGGTAAAAAGCTCCCTGACGACCACCTAATGACATAAAAAGTTTAGTCTGCTGTTTCAACTGTGGTAAAGTTTGGAACAAGTAATCAATGTAAACAAACAGGACAATTTTGTATTTCGAACGTCAATCTTGGATTATAACCTCAATTTGAATCACAAGTTCACTTTTGTCTGATTGTCAAAGGTTTCCTTTCGAGCCATGTTGCATTCGAATTCACGGTCGATTCTAACTCAAGCTAGCTAGTCGAAATAGCAGACCGAAATTTTATGTCTTTAGGTAGTCGTCAGGGAGCTTTTTACCAGCATTCATTAATTCATTCATTTTTACTTCTTTAGGCACGGTAGCCCCATTAATTCATCAGAACTGCTTTTCAGCGGGCCTTGGGCAAAACATCTAACAAAATAATCATTTTTATAATTGTTTGTTTTGGAATGCTTTGCAGCAAAACACTATGGAGTCTTTGAAGCTGCCAATCTTTAACATTATTGTCTATTTTGATAGAAATGTTGATGATAAAATTTGGATTTAGAGATAAATGCAGTAGATATGATAATTTATATCACTAAAATCGGTCGTACCTACCGTACTATAAATACTTATGAATTTACCAGGAAGCTGTTTTTGAATAAGCTTTACAAATGACTAGAGTAGTATCGCCCTATTCCGATAACTGCGAAAATTGCGTTGATTTTTTTGTCACAGGAAGTTTTACAGAAAAAGTATTGCTATTGATTTATTCCTAAGTTCATAGTTAAAAATATTGATTGCATATAATACCTCTTCGCCTATTTTCAAACGCGAAATATCTGTGGGAAGATCTTTTCATTCATTTTCATTGTTCATTATTTCTACACGGTAGCCCCATCAGTCGAGAGGACTGCTTTACATGGGGCCGTGTCAAACTTTACGATAATAACTAAAAAGAAATTGATTAAAGATTAAGCTCATTTTTACAGTGAAAAATCCAAAAGTATTTAGAGTTAGGCCGAGAAGGGCAAATTGCTCTTCAGCATTCTTTTAAAAATGCTAAGGGAGGTAAAATCGCGACATCTTCTTTCAATCACCCTTTTCCGATCACTCATGAATCTCAGATGTTTGGGAACTGAGTTCCCTCTTAAAATACGTTTTGATCCCTGTCCGCTTGAAGTATTCAATATCCCTGGCTGTTTGCGAGGCCCTGTCTTGATCACAACGTTCTCAAAACGTCGTTTCGTTTTCCCTGTTTGTCATGCCGGGTCTTCGTTTAGCGAGATTGCGCTTACGTGCACACTATACAGAACCATTCAGAGGGTTCTAAACGAAACCTCATGATCGGAAAAGGGCGATTCTTAGCCAAGCTGACTGAAGTTAGAAATTTTCTCGCGGCTCGGGAGCAAGGGGTGCAATCTTCGAGATTTGTTTGTAAATAGTAGCTCAAACATCATCTCAACTGCAGATTGAAATATTTTGACTGCAGTTCTCGTGAACTGCAACAGGGAAACGAAAAGAAATATAATTGTTTCAAGGAAACACGAACGGAAAAATGACGGATACTTAACATTTCGATCGCAGGTAAGCCGTCTCAAACTTCTTATTACCTTAGATAAACTTGACAGAGAACAATGCAAATTTGTAAACTTGCAAAGCATGGCGTCAGCAAAACTTCTTTCGCGCGCTTTTGTTACTTAGTAGGCCCATCCCCCTTTCAAACAAGCATTTCTAATTCCCAAACCCGAAAGCCTTCGAAGCAGCAGGTGATCAGAATAGAGCGATAGGACTCTATACAGTAATAGATTACGACAAAAGTTAGCAAATTTGCAGTTTTAAGGTGACCATAATTTCAGGATAGATCTTTTTGAATAAGCCACGTGAATATTTTTCATCCAAGAGGCACATTATCGTTATTTGTTTTCCTCCCTAGAGAAAGGAATGATTATGCTCGCTGTTGTTTTTTTGAAGTTGAAAATTTGATAAAATTGGATCATTAAATATTATCCTCCGTCAAGCATTTTCAAAGAAAGCTTCTTCAAAAAAGTCACCCACAACTTTAGACAGTATGACCAACTTTAGCGAAATGAATTATATACGGAGTGAATCAGAAAAAATGTGGGGCGTTTGCCAATTTTTATTGATGCAATTTAATTTGCAATTTCTTTTCTGTGACGTTCATTTGATAGAAGAACGGCTAACTTAGATATGAATTTTTTTTGGTCGAAATCGGTCTTTCCGTTCCAGAATTACGAGCGATTTTAGTAAAATGGTGTTTCGCAAGATTTCTAAAATAGGCCTTCAATTAGATTCATATTCATGCACGTGTGACCTTCTAAACCTTGATAAACATACTGTTTCTCTACCAAAAAGTTGAAATAAGGCATACATTGCGTTGGAGCACAAAAGGAAAACTAATATTTCTTATGTTGTATCCTTGGGGGTCTAGTCATTTAAATTGTCATTGTTAGGAAGCTGAAAGTTCTTATACCAGCGATACTTTTCACCAAAATGGCTATATCACAAAATCGCAAATAAAGAAGGAATGAAATGACTGATTTTAACAAATTAAATTTCTATAACTAATGCAATCTTTCTTCTGCAATATAAAACTTCAACACTCCCGATTTGACTTGTTCTTCACCAAAATGTGGCTTGTTAAACGCCCCACGTTTTTTCTGACTCACCCTGTATATATAAATATATATTCGCGAGTCTTGTTCTATAACGTGACTTAGAACATGGTAACTGGTGGATTATTTATGATCTTACAGTTTGGCAAACACCAATACTTTCTTGTGACTTACCCTGTACATTCCAAATTACCCAGTAATACTCAAGTGTTAAACTCTACCATTTCATATCACTCAAGCCATATGCTAATTAGGCTTCTAAAGCAAAGAGAATGATGCCGGAGACACTGGTATTTTGTACTTGGTAATTCAATTTCTTGTGATTTAAAGTGTTTTGCTTTTTGTCTTTAGGAGATGCCTGCTTGAATTCTGCAATAATGAAGAGTCTCGACACCTCTTTGTTTATTTTTCTGGAGAAGCAAGTAAGAATCTGATCGCTTCATTCAAAGCAACACCATTGCTGAAATCAAAGGCGTTATTTTTCATCAAGCCTCAAAGTGCTGGCAAAATAACAAGAGACAATATCAACACTGATGTATTTTATTGCTCCTGCGGCCCGAATGCAATCAAGCATCTTGAAATTATTTCCAAGGAGATTTTCTTGCCCCTGTTGAGTATTGAACAGACAGGGGGAGCTAGTGCTGACAAATTGATGGATATTGTTCACAGACTTATTAGCAGTTTGCAGATTGTTGACGGAAATGTCCAGGTATGATACTTATCATAGAACTGTTTATATACCAAATACTGTTTGCATTTATTCATAGCGAGCCATCTTTAAAACTTACAGCGAATCCCTTCAAAAAAGAAGCAAGTGAATCTTCAGATGGCCCAAGTACAACAACGACGACAAGCGCGTCAAAGTTCCAGTTTCCAGATCTGAAGCTTGGCAAAACCCAAATAGGAGTAGCAAAGTCAAAGTTCCTTTTTTAGCCATAAAGTTGACACTGTTTCACTATTGTGTGATACTCTTTCTCTGTGGAGCCTTCGTAGCTGAGATGCAGTAGATTTTGTGTGCAGTTTTAGAAGTCGCTTTGTTTGGATTTTGTTCGCGCTCATTTGGTTTACGAATCTGTCAATTAAAACACATTATAGGCAGTACTGCGCTTTGATCTATGTTTACGTTTTCGAGAGTGAATTGAAGTAATTTCTATCTGAAACCCTGACTTATTATTAGTAATTAATTATCTTGTTTACTGTCGTTTTGAATGCTAAGTTTGACTGTTTGACTTTTTTGGTGATATAGGGTGAAGTCAGCTTACCTCTCCCATCAATAGAAGTTTTATCAGAAGCTGCTGGATACAGCCACAGAAAGTTGGTTGTCATTCACATTCTGGAAACATTTCTAATTAGTTGGATCAAGCAGATAAAGGTGAGCAGTGCACACTCGGCGATAAATGAATTTGGAAATGGTTTTATTTTGTAGAGTGCAAGAAAGTATCGCCGTAAACGTTTTCTGAACTTTGTTATTTTTGGTAAAGTGATACTTTTACGGTTATTTTTCCATTTTCATTGAAAAACGAAAGCTGACTGTGAGATAAAATGTTCGTGCAAGGAACTAAATAAACCAGAAAGGGACTATTGTACCATTACTTCTTGATAAACTTTTGTGATATGCTGTTTATGGTAAGCATTTTTGTTGTTTGTTTATTTTAGTCTTTTATTACAGATTTTGTACCGAGTAACCTAACAAAATCTTCACGAGCTACATCACGTCTTGCTTACTGAGACCAAACGTTATCAACAAAACGTTTCTATCAGCTTTAGTTCGTTCGCCCAGCTACCTTTTGAGATGTTGCTTGGTTGATACAAAGTGGTAGGACAATAGCTTTTTATTTCAAGTGCGATCTCGCTCGTGAAAGTTTTCTTGGTTCACCCGGTACGTTCTCTGGATTTCATCTCAGCTCTAAATTAAATCGTTGAGAATCTGGTGGGTAGCTGGCCGGAAAGAAAAACGCCCTCCCGTACCTGGATTAAAAAATTAAAAATAAGAGATCCGAAGCCGGATTACCCGGCCTACTGGGTATCCGATACACCCCTAGAACCAGCGAAGAAAATGTAGAAACATGATTGTTCAGTTTTACCACAAATGTTCTTTTTCGTGTGAAAAGCAGCCTGTAATATTGTTCTCTTTATTGGGCATTCATAGATGTTGCAGAAATCTAGAAATGATTGTGTTGTGCAGAGATACCATCAGCAATAAGCGGACGAAAATCTTTCTTGGCGAACGAAAATCATAATGTTATCTAACGAAGCAGTAGCACTGTTTAAGTCCCCTGCTAAATTTGATGGTACCTCAATTTGTTACATATATGTTGGATGAGGGTTTTTGGCCACCTCTTCTTTAAACCTGCTTAGAGGACATCTAAGAGGGATTGTCTCTATTTTAGAATTCTCTAAAGCTTGATCCAGAAATCGAAATCGCAAGACACCACGGAAAGAAGCCTGGTCCCCTATGTGAGGCAGAGGTATGTACAGTAGAATATTGATTTCATTACAGAATCATGGTATGATATCAAATATCGCCCATGGTTTGTACCCGATAAATCAGATAAATCATACGTGTTTCAGTCTCTATAACGCAGCTATTTTGACAAATTGCCTTGAGGTGGCTTCTGGTCGTAGATCTTATAACTGGGTAGCTGCTTAATCACTGCTATCATCACGCTGTAATCTGCTGTCGAGATTCTCTTGAAAGAAAGAATATTGGAGGTTACCAAATCAAAACGATAGATGAGCGAATCTTGTTCTTTAATACCCTGCTACAATTTAAGTTTTAAGCTTTTTGAAGAGGTTTACTTCACCATCTCAGTTCCTTGAAAATTGGAAACTTCGGGAAATCTTTACAAAATTCTGCGAAGGCTGCACAATTGATCTTTTGGTTCTTAGATGATTCTACGAAGGCTATTTAATCTGGGCTTGTAAGATTTTAATGCTACTTTATAAGATGTTGAAATTAAAGGGACCATGTTTTTTGTTGAATTATAACCAGTCAAAATTTGTGTCCATGTCTCCAACAACTGCAAGTCGACATCTGCAATTCAACATCTGCGAAGAAAATAGCTCTAAGAATGTCACTGACAGACTGCAATCAATGTCTCGTGACTTTCTTGTGAAAGTTAAACTTCTGTGCTTCACTAGCCTGTTTCAAGCTACTTTTGTATTGGTGCAAATAATTTCTTAGTTCTTAATTAATTGATTATTTTTTTGTATTTAAATCGCAGGCTTGGGCCAATCATTTAGAAAGAATCCGGTTGATAAATGAGCAGTTATGCTCGCCTGTCATTGTGAATATTCTCATGAACTTGGAAGAGGCAAACAGCACATATGCGCAATCTTTTCACAACGTAAAAAGGGATATTTCGAAGGTATCTATGCATAGAATTATTCTTTTCTCTATTTTGTTTAAATCTGAAAGATCTCCAGTTGAAGAGAACTTTATTGTGTTGTAATGTGATAGCTTGATATCGAGCTCTGTTGTTCTCTGAAAGGGATAGCTGCTAACTGCTGCAAAAGCTAGACCTCGAGTGACTTTGCCTCTAGAATTCTTTTTTCTTCTGAAGTGGATAAAAGGTATAATAAAACATTTTATCAATTTTGAATAGTTTGTTGAAAGTGATTATGAATAATTCGTTGAAAGTTTTAATATTTTAAACTGCAATCAATTTCTACCCATACCTGAGACATTTTTCCAAAAAGTAAATAAGCAATTCTGTTGATACTATAAGTTTTATTAAATGTTTGGTGTCGCGATGCTGAGTTATGTTTAGGAGTTGAAGTTTTTTTATCGGTTGACCTAAAAATTTGCCATGTTTTATCACGTTTTGGCTTGTTGTATGGCGAAAAGAGAGGAAATAGCGAAAGATTTGTATTTCCATTTCTCAAGGTCAAACTTGGGTTTTAGTGCCTCGTTATTACCACACAGGATGTTATGTTATATGCTTTCTTGCATGAATATTTGTTTAAAAACAACTTTTGGGTGTTTTAGCAGTTTTGAAATTGTTTGCTTTACGTAGCTCATGAATCAGGGAGTTCTTCCTCTAACACAAATAACGATCAAGTTGTCATTTTCTCTGTTCGGATATGTGAAGACAAATGTTGCAAAATATCGCTATTTCCAATTCACCAGAGCCAATTGAAAGTGATGAAATTGTCAGGAACTCTCTGTTGCTATGTTATGCGGGTATTTTACTAAGACCATTCGTAAAATCTAACATTAATTGAACTTTTTCTATCTAAACAGGCTGAAAATGAAGCAGACGAAAATTTACAATTTCTTAACACAATGTCTAATTGGTTTCAAGCAATCTCTTATTCAATTCATCAATTTGATATAATACCAAACTTTGCGCCACTAATGCATACTCTGTTTCTTGTCTGGCAACATTCAAGGTAAGAACTCACCTCTATTTCCTTGTGTGGGTCAGCATGTTTGATTCCATGTAAGTAGGTAGTAAGTAGTAAGTAGGTACCCGGTGTGGTTAGCCTGTGGACAGGCTGCGGACACTGGGGACTTGTGTAGGAGAAAGGACTGCACAGTTCCTAGGCCTCTTCACAGGCTACGGAGTGCTGGTTATTGCTAGTTATTTTGTTATTATTATTATTATTATTATTATTATTATTATTATTATTATTATTATTATTATTATTATTATTATTATTATTATTATTATTATTATTATTATTATTATTATTATTTCTAATATACCGGGTGCGCCAAAAAAAACTATCCACGTTTGAAAAATCGTAGTACCTAGAGTACTGGATGGATTTGAAAGAATCAAACTTTGGTTGATAGCAGAAAGACTGAAGTATTTTTGTGATTTTTCTCGTATTTT
>REGM01000220.1:204274-265324 GCA_004194415.1 Aurelia aurita | reverse complement strand
GTTGATAGCAGAAAGACTGAAGTATGTTTGTGATTTTTCTCGCATTTTTATGAGTACAGATAATACAGCTAAATTCGAATTTAAGAAAATTCTGTGTTTGCAAAATGCCTGAAAAAGGGCCTAAAACACTTGATCAAATCTTACAGAAATTTCTCACACCGAACAATGCAAAATTACAGTTTTTCACGGGTATCGGATGTCGTCTGCACTTGTATTGCCATAGGATTGAAAATCTTTAGTATTTCTTTAAGAATTCATTTCCTATAGCGCGGGAGAGAGATTAAATGCTCTTGCATCTTGTTCTATGCGGGAGATTTCGTACGATTTGATCGAGTGTTTTAGGCCTGCTTTCAGCCATTTCGCAACAAACGAATTTTCGTAAAGTTGGATTTATCTATGTTTTCTCTGCTGATAAAAACACGAGAAAAATCACAAAAATGCTTCAGACTTTCAGCTATCAGCCAAAATTCAATTCATTCAAATCCATCTAGTACTCTAGGTACTACGATTTTTCAAACGTGGATAGTTTTTTTTGGCGCACCCGGTATAAGGAGGGTAGCTCTTCAGAAATACTGATTTTCAAGGGGCCCTCCATTACAAAAACCTACAAATATTAAGTTACTATTATGACCTAAAATAACCTAATACAATTCAATTTCTAAACGTCAATAATATATTAATAAAAACCCTATAATCTAAAATAAATATTTACAATACAAGTAAATCCATATGGCAAACACAATATTTACAGCAAGCTACCCCTATGTACATTGTTTAAATCTGTTTGTTAATATTTTGATGTGCTGGTATATAGAGTTTTGAGAAATAAGAGCGCAAATATAGATATTTCCTTCTAATCCGCTAGAAGACACATTTTTCACCCTTCAGATTGGTTTGCGGAAAAGCAACGTCACTCAAAAGTAGAAAACTCATTCCATTCAACTTACAAGCGGAATTGCTCTTGCGGACAGTGGGATATGTTTGCGAGAGAAGGTGTTTAGAGAGTGGAACTACTGATCCAAGAGTGGGTTCTTTTGGAGCAATAATTTTTGTGCATTACTACTATGCTTAGCTTTTTAGAATAATCAAGTTTTGAAAATACTGACTTGGTTTATGAAGTAACATTATTGAATTGGTAGTTATGATAATTTACTGGCTTCGCTAATGAACAATGAAGCAAGATCGCTACGTAGCCCCGAAAAATGCTCCCACAATGGAGGCATCCACAATGGAGGCATGTTATTGTGTTAGTCTGAAAGAAACAACCTTAACTTAGCCTGACAAAGTCTATCGTTCCTTTATTGACCAAAGCAAATCAAACGTCTCATATCTCGAAACCACATTGCAGCAGAGCAAATTTTTTGCAAGATTTCATTAAAATAATCTAAATTCAATTCCACAGGTCAGAAAACACAAGAATTGGAGAATTAAAATATATCATTAGTTGTGATGCCATTTTTCTACGAAACTTTATTCCACGGTTTGCTTCGAAGTGTGTTCTTGTTTTCAAGACAGCGCTCAGTTCTTATCTTTCATCACTTGCGCTGCAACACCGTGGAACCCAAGAGCAGCCTTAAATATATTCAGTCACTTGGTGGTTTATGGTGGTTACATGTTGTGCAATTTTCCCATTCCACACTTGTCTTACATCAGAAAGATCTTTTTCAGAAATTTTCCTTTAATGCGCCCTGAAACTGAATGTAGCACTCTTGTAAGGATCGATTGTTATTTTTGTTTCCAAGGTATTATCACAAGACAAACAATCTGACCCGACTGCTTAGAATGATTTCTAATGAGGTTGTGAAGAAAGCGAGAGATCTGATGGTTGGGAATGTTCTGGA
This sequence comes from Aurelia aurita, assembly GCA_004194415.1. Classification (NCBI taxonomy): domain Eukaryota; kingdom Metazoa; phylum Cnidaria; class Scyphozoa; order Semaeostomeae; family Ulmaridae; genus Aurelia; species Aurelia aurita. The sequence continues at coordinate 263,483 of REGM01000220.1, read as the reverse complement.
TGACCTCATGAGTGTAAGTAAGCTCTGCAATTTGTATTGAGGCCTGTGTGATAGGTTTATTCTCCGAAGAAACTGTTGGTTGCATCAAGGTTGTTAACTGTGAAGTATTTAAAATAAGCCTATAAAAGCCCATGCGCGATGATAGTTTTGCAATAAAGTTGACCCTTTTACCCGAAGATATTCCGGTTAAATGTGTAATTGGTCGGTTTTTGATCTCATTACGTGTTTTCGCCTTTGGCATTACAGTCTGTTCTCATTGTGGCACTTTGAGATGAGCTTTGATCTTTCGTTGAGGAGTGTCCGCTTGTCGGCATTCACAATGTGGAGCCACTTATACTAGACTGTTGTTGCTCCGCTGATTATAACTTAGTTTTTATAATTAAAGGAGTCATGATATGATGACTACTACAAACAGTTTCCGTCTCATCTACTCCGGATTTGTTTGACATTTGCAGCTGCTCTGAACGTTCTGTTATATTGCAGGCACATTCGAACCTGAAAGAGGCACTGCAGATATGTGCTTCATTTCGAGGTCAATATTTGGACACCAAGGACAAAGCTGATCTCCTGAATCAACAAAAAATGGCGGAACAAGTTGGAACAAGGTATTGTTGCTGAACTTCAATTGTGGTTTATACTTCACCTCCCAAAAATAGTCTTGTCTCAGTCATAACTTAAGAGATATCAGTAGTTGATTTCATAATGGAGAGAAACTTTTACTCTTCCCAGCCTCTATCCCAAAGTTACTTCAAGGTTTCTACCCTCCTTTTCACTATCTTTGTACTCCTGCTAAGTATCTTGCAAAATAGCTATTTGTGTACAATTTTATAAGTTCATATTCGACTATTTTCTAGAAGACTGTTATTTTCGGTTCATATTGAGTCCATGGATTTGCGGGTGGCATGCAAATGGTAATCACGCTTAGCTTCCACTGATTGATGAAAACTCTAAGTTCTACTTGACAAGGACGAATTCTACCAAGCCATATTATAGCTGCCTTTTTGGTTGTTGAAAAAAATTTCTGTTGGAGAAAAATTGTCCCCAGACTGATGTTCAAGACAAGTATAAATGTTACATGTTTCTTTTATGGGCTTGCTGATTTTGTTCAATGTAATTGCCAATTGATAATTTGTACAAGTACTCTGTGTCTAGGAAACTTCTTGTAGATAGCCTCAAATTTACAATAATTTTATTGGTGAAGAGTGTTATTGTTTACTTTATTTTTGAATGCTTGCCTCAAATTTACATGTTATTTACAAAGATTTTCACTGAGCCTTCTGTTTTCCTTCATACGTTTTTGGTCTAAGTTGTGTCTTCTTTGCGATAGGATTGACAATGGTGGTGTCGTTTGGCATAGTCGCCAGTTCAGAGACGCCAAGACCCAACGGGGCAAAGCCGTATTTGGTAAAGAGAAAGATCAACGATCTGAAAGCGATCGCACTGATGAAATTGCTTGGGATGATTCGCCTTGGCCTGCAAGAAATAGTCCGGTTTTTGGAGGACTAAACAGCTTTATGGAGAGATGTAATGATGTTGGTGAACTTGTTGAAACGACGAGACATTTTCGCATGCTTAGATATGCTGCTGAAGTTGGAGGAGCAGGAGGGCAGGGGCTCGATGCAATGGTGCGAGAAATTCATGACAAGTTTGAAACTGCAATGATTGATTTCAAAGGGAAAGTCCACGTACGTATCCCCAAGTGTCATCATACTGTAGTGAATGCAGTCGATTTCCGCTGTCAAAGAACACAACGTTGTAAAAGTTCCATTAAGCCCCCGGGGGGCTTATTTAAATTTGGAGACCCCAGAGGGGGGCTTAAAAGAGAGGATGGCTTATTAGAGAGGGAAGGGGGGGGGGCTTATTCACAAAGTCAGATGACATGGCTATAAACGATAGCTTTTAGGTTTTTTACCTCATATTTTGCGGAGTCAAGATACACTTTACGAGTCAAATACACAAATTCAACGCAGTTTTAATTTTGATGAAGACTCTTTCGTGTGTGTTACTGAAGCTGCTAGTGCTGTGTAGCTTTTCTTATTTCTTGATAAATTGCTTCTTTCTTTTCTTTTCTGGTTCGGTTATTCGATTATGGTGCTTTGCTCTGGTCGTGAAATTCGCTGCCTCCCCTACGGGAGTTGTCGACGGCAGAGAGAGATCGATGAAGATCACAGTCTTGGTTTTTCTTTAATTATAATTTTAAAATCGAGATTTATTTATAAATTGGATAGAGCTAAGTTAGGTCTCGACTTCGGATGAGTTGTTCTCCTTGCTATCCTGAGATACAACTGATCTAAACTCAACATTACACGGAATATAACTATGTTGGCAAGTCACCAGTCAGAATGCAAGGGAAAAAGAAGAACTACTCTCATTGGCTACTTAAAGGGAACGAGGCTTTATCTTATTGGCTAAAGAGGATGGACCAGTTATATTAAGGCACATGGCAGTTTTAGGGTACATGTGGGGTATGAATGCGACTACCCTAAATATAAAAAAATAGGACCCCTTGCTCAGTGGTGCTGAAAAAAACAACATGCAAGTTTACGCCAAGACTTTTACACATGGACAATCACGCTTTTCATCCGAAAACGTGATACCAACTTACCTAGTGATCTGTGTGCCAAAATACAAGCTGCTGAGAGAATCACCTGGCGAAGGATACCTTATCACTTGCCTTACTCTACCTTTGCAACGTGCTTAACCTGCACCAATAAACTGAAATGTACATATCCTTTTAAAATATTCATAATACATACATACATACATACAGTAGCCAAATGTTTCAATGTTTCATTATTTCCTAAACAATGACTTAATATACCCTCACAACATAATCCTAAAACATATCAAAATTAACATTCAAACTTGTTTTATCTAATAAACGGAAAATCTTCGGTATCCTCTCGCATTTGATAGAGAGGGGGGGGGCTTAATTATAATTTTGACTCAGAAGGGAGAGGCTTGTTAGAGAGGGGGTCTTAATAGAGAGGAGGGCTGAATAGAGCTTTTACGGTAATTATCTTAGCCTGAAAAGTTTTCAAAATATGATGATGCTTAAATTATAGCGCTATTCCCACTACCTGTGTAAATTAATTATAGCGCTTTTCACTCCACGAGAGTTATTATCTTTGAACCTTTTTGCTCTGAAATCATTGGAAAAGTTTGTTTGAAATTGCTGCGTGGTGTAGAACTATCTCAATGATTGTTTCTTGCTACTGATGATTTTCTCCAACCTCGTTCCCNTCACCTGGCGAAGGATACCTTATCACTTGCCTTACTCTACCTTTGCAACGTGCTTAACCTGCACCAATAAACTAAAATGTACATATCCTTTTAAAATATTCATAATACATACATACATACATACATACATACATACAGTAGCCAAATGTTTCAATGTTTCATTATTTCCTAAACAATGACTTAATATACCCTCACAACATAATCCTAAAACATATCAAAATTAACATTCAAACTTGTTTTATCTAATAAACGGAAAATCTTCGGTATCCTCTCGCATTTGATAGAGAGGGGGGGGGCTTAATTATAATTTTGACTCAGAAGGGAGGGGCTTGTTAGAGAGGGGGTCTTAATAGAGAGGAGGGCTGAATAGAGCTTTTACGGTAATTATCTTAGCCTGAAAAGTTTTCAAAATATGATGATGCTTAAATTATAGCGCTATTCCCGCTACCTGTGTAAATTAATTATAGCGCTTTTCATTCCACGAGAGTTATTATCTTTGAACCTTTTTGCTCTGAAATCATTGGAAAAGTTTGTTTGAAATTGCTGCGTGGTGTAGAAATATCTCAATGATTGTTTCTTGCTACTGATGATTTTCTCCAACCTCGTTCCCAAGGGTATCTATTGTTGGCAATATGAGCCTAATCCTGAACAGATACCTTTGTGACCGGTTGACAATTTTTGTCAGAAATGCATGGAATAGTTAGCATAATAAGGTAGACAGCAGGTTCTATATAATTGCGTAACATGATCCAGGGTCAATGCAGGCGTTGCGCTCTTCGTACGCCCTCCATTGGCACTGGCATAAGGTTGGGTCTTTTTGGATTTCTTCTTAAGTTTTTGTTGTCACTGATAGCAACATTACTCAGTAAACAGTCAGTCGGATAATTCTGTTATGATGAATATTGTCAGTTAAATGTTTTTATTAGATTTTTTAAATGATATGATCTCCTCTAGTATTGTTCTTCCACCATAAAAATTCAATACAACATAATTGCAATGTCTTGAAACACGCGAGAAGACTATTTTGTTGACAAATAGCCGACTAGAACAAAATTTCTTTCACTTTTTTAATCATTCTAAATCTGTTCTTCAACAGGATATGTTAGACATTGATCACACACAGCAATTCGAAAGAGGATTCTTTGTCTTTCGTTCCGTGATAAGGGTGAGAATTAACGATCTTCAATGTTTTGAATCCTCCGTTGGATGCTATTTCATTTCGCTAAGATGCTATGGATGTTGATTTGACTGGGGTGTCAGTCCAACGTGAGGCAACCAATGTTAGGGTATAAACGTCTTACTGAACATTGAAATTATTGCCTGGACAAAGTATATTGTTTCTGCAAGCTTCATTTTATTCGATGCAAAATTCCACCAAAGTGGAGAGTAACGGGCTGATTTTGACTTTTCGAAATTGTTCTAGGGCTACTACGGAGTAAAGGATCACTTTGCTCAGGTGTTTCTACCCTGAAAAACTTGCCGTTCAAGTTCTCTTTTGCGATCCAAGGCTAGCTTCTGCATGTTATTGATATTCGCCCTTTTCAATCTTTCCATAGGATCTAGAAAGTCGTCTTGGCGGTGTTCTGAAGGAGAGCTTCAAGCAGTGTTGGGATATCAGATCCAGACTTCGATTACTTGAAGTATTTGAAGGAACAAGCAGTCGAGATCTCGTGCAGGTGAGCACAGAAGCTTATTTCATCCGCTCGAAAGCATTTTGAATGAAACCAAAAATAAGATTTTGCGTTGAGCATCTGAATCACCCTCTGAAAATTGTTGAGGGAGCAAGGTTTTATTTGAAAATTTTATTTCAGAATAAAGTACACCAACAGTGAGAAATTACCTTTCTTTTTCCATTTTATTTTTATTTTTAAATTACTTAGGCATGGTAGCCCCATCAACCAAGAATTGCTGTTATTCAGGGGGCCGTGCAAACAGTTTACAATAAAGGAAGTTTACCTTACAGAATTAAATCAAAGCTAAAGAATCTTGTCCTTTAATATATGTCTCAAATTAGAAAAATTTGTGCACCTCGAAATGCGAATGCCTTTTGTCCATTACCAGTTCTCATCAAAGGAACCAGCAAGTTGGTTTTAGCATTTCTTCAGATAATTATATTGCGGGCATTATTTTTTTTGTAAACATTCTTGAAAGATAATCATGTACGAGATCATTAACAGACTTGGATAGAATTGTTTCTGTCTCGCTTGTGATGATATCTTGAACAGTCGGCCATTTTAAATCTGTTATATCAAAGCTCCAGGTGGACTGTCATAACTTTTATTTATGAAAATGCTAGCCCGCACAATGCTGCCAGTTTTGAAGTTTAGTACTCGAGGATCTAGTTCCCTCACACAGAACTGCAATAGCGAAAGTGTGGTTCCAAACCTTTAAGTTGTGTTTTGTATGACGGATGCACTCTTGCAAATAAATCACTTTTTTATCATTTTTGAGATGTGGGTGTACGATGCCAAGGCCATAAATACGAATGTTTTAGAGACATTTTAACAAAGTGTTTTAATTTGCATGACCAGTGACACTTTGCAGATTATCAGCTTTCATTATTAAAAAAAAAACTACAGTAAGAGCTGCCTGTCTGCTGAGAATTGGTGCTTCTATTATTGGAGATTATATCATTCATTTTTTCTGTCATTGCAGAAAGAAATTAAGATTATAATTGATGCCTTCGTTGGTGATGTCATGAAAGATGTAATTGAAACAAGAGAATTATTCGAAGAAGGAATCAAAGCTGTCCACCAACACATTCCGCCATTGGCCAATGAACTGCTCTGGCTCGAATCACTCAAAGCAAGACTAAAGGTAACAAGTTGCAGAGTTTATATGACTGATTTCCATTTTGTTTTGGGTATAGAACAGAAGGGGGGCGGCTTAGAATAAATGGTAAGGGGTTGGGGGGGATCCTATCAATTAGATTATCTGCTGTTTAAATATACGAAGAGGCTGGAGAGTGAAAATATACGGTGTTTTCTAGAATGGAGCAAATAGTTTATAATTTCTAAATCCTCCCCCTAAATTTTACAAAGACAATTTAAAGCAAACAATAGGAGCTAAGTGATACTGTATCTGCCTTGCAGGCATGGGAAAATGTGTTATCACANGGTGTACGATGCCAAGGCCATAAATACGAATGTTTTAGAGACATTTTAACAAAGTGTTTTAATTTGCATGACCAGTGACACTTTGCAGATTATCAGCTTTCATTATTAAAAAAAAGCTACAGTAAGAGCTGCCTGTCTGCTGAGAATTGGTGCTTCTATTATTGGAGATTATATCATTCATTTTTTCTGTCATTGCAGAAAGAAATTAAGATTATAATTGATGCCTTCGTTGGTGATGTCATGAAAGATGTAATTGAAACAAGAGAATTATTCGAAGAAGGAATCAAAGCTGTCCACCAACACATTCCGCCATTGGCCAATGAACTGCTCTGGCTCGAATCACTCAAAGCAAGACTAAAGGTAACAAGTTGCAGAGTTTATATGACTGATTTCCATTTTGTTTTGGGTATAGAACAGAAGGTAAGGGGTTGGGGAGGATCCTATCAATTAGATTATCTGCTGTTTAAATATACGAAGAGGCTGGAGAGTGAAAATATACGGTGTTTTCTAGAATGGAGCAAATAGTTTATAATTTCTAAATCCTCCCCCTAAATTTTACAAAGACAATTTAAAGCAAACAATAGGAGCTAAGTAATACTGTATCTGCCTTGCAGGCATGGAAAAATGTGTTATCAAATTTCATACTATAAGAACGTGGGGGGCAGGAATAGATACTGAGGGGTTTAAATAGAACTTCGAAATTAATAAGCCGTCGGGAGGAAACGTTCATTCCATACGCTATAAATACCATCGTTATGACATTTGATGCACATGTTTCCCGTTTTGATGCACCATTGAAACTACAGGTGTTTTACGTGGATTGAGAAGTCGCTTCTAATCATGATATATCATTTGTCCCAGGGCTCCTAATTTTTACTCAAACTGCGCAGAGTAGGAATATATTATTGCTGTTCATTGGGCATTCTAGACAATCATCACATAAGTCAATCACCATCAAATATGCAGTCTTTAGTCGACGTTGTCTCAGTTAGGCCTATCGCTTGTGTGGTGTTCACACTGAGAGCTTTATCGCACTTGTACAGAATAGCAGAATAGTGCTGTTTGCTTTTTTCTTGGAAGACAACAGTCACTCATATCTGCAGTAGGTCAATAACTGATGCATTGATTCTACGACGATCACCGATGCTACGCTTATACTTTGGAACCAGTTTTTCCTACTAAGCTTGTGATTGACAAGGTCATCTCTTGAAGCTGGTTGCAATGAATTGTTATTTGGTGTACTTACTTTCAAGGCTGTGTATTTACTAATTCATTCATCCTCCACGGCTGTTATCGAATGCCCTTATTCAGCACATCTGCACAACACATGCCTCTAGAGCATGCCAACTTTGATGTAATTGTAAAAGCTTGACTGTTTGCCACTAAAATTTCCTGTAAACTAAAGAAATTATCTGTTGGACATTCCTTTTATTGTGAAATCATTGATTGTGACGTCAGATTTTGCTAAAGTCAGATTGGTTCTTACGTTTGATTAATCGATCGACCCTTTTAATTTACCTAATTTGAGGTTAGGAAATGGTGGCTCAATCTCTTAAATCATCAATATTCGAAGCCTAGAAATTGAGATCGAATTTGTTTTCCCATCATAAGCCAGAAAAATCGCGCATTCAAATGTTGTGTTCTACTTGGTAAAAGGTTTATTTTTGCATGGCTTGCTTTTTTATGAGTTTGATTCTGAAATGCTTGTTGAGCCGAAAAGATGTACAATTCTAAAATGTTAAAACATTCGAGAGAATATTTCTTTTCTCAAGATTTTTTCCTAGTAAAATTTCGTTATGAAGTTCAGAAGCAGTTATGGAGATAATTAGAATTACTTATGGAAAATATTTTACAATCGGATTTGTCAAACATTTTTATCAAACTAAGTCCCCTGTGTTACAATTGTTTACTTTAATGTCGTTGAAGAAGATTCAGACCTATTTTTTGAATTTTTCTCGCAAAGATGTCAACATGTCATCCTGAAGTATCAAGCAAAAATGATTTTATCATAATCATAATGATGAATTTTGATCGCACTGTCAGAACTCAGATGAAGATTAACTGAATTATTACATCCCTTTCTTTAAGGTTCCTTGATAATAGTAATTTTTCACAACATCATTGTACATAAGACATGATTTTGCGCAATCGATATAACAAACTTTTGAATTGGGGAAACTGTCTATGAAACAAGCACAAGAAGGCATTCAACACTATTGAACAAACTGCTGATAAGCCATTTAGTGCAAAGAAATGATCACTCAATTTATTAAAAAAGAACAACTGAAAAAGAATTGTGGAGAGAAGTGTCTAGGGAGAAAGTTGCAAAATGTCCGTACAATTTAACACTTTTTCTCACAAGTAAGAGTGTTGATACCCTCGTTATATCGGATGTCCCAAAAAAGGTTCACCAATTTGAACAGTTGCAGGACAACAACCACTGACTCATTTTAAGTGATTTAAACGAAAGAGTTCTTCTCCAATTCTGCTGTGGATGCAAACATCGTTTTTCAATTTTTTACCAATTAAAAGACCTTCAAAGCATAGATTTTTCGAAAACTTTAAATAGTCAAAAAGTGTTAACTCGAGCTTTAAAGGGCACACTATAGGTGTAAAGTACAAACAAGAACATGTCAATTTCATAAATTTGTCTTGAACCTTCGCAATGTTTAAAGTGCGGAGCATTGAATTCTTTCTTTGGTCGGATATTTTTCCTCAAAACTTTCACGAAATTGTTTTTGTACGAGCATAACGCAAATATGATCTTTTTAGGGTCAACTTTGGATTTCAGAGTTTTTGCTTTTGTTATATGTCAAAATGCTCAATTTCTGTGGAATTTCAGGGAAATGCTTGACAATCTGACTAACTGCTTCTAGATTTTCAGGAGTCTTCCATGTGTTCTGTTTTTCAAGAAACAATCGGCAGCAAATCACTGCGTGCAGATAGACATATGGAATATCTACTTAGATCTAGGAACAGCTTTGTGCAACAGACTGCTGTTTGAATTCTTACCAAACACGCAGTTTTACTCAACAATCCAAATCGGTAACCTTGTTTTTTGGGACACCCGGCACTGCAGTTTTACTTCTGTTGTTCTTTGGTTTTGCCTTGACAAATTTCAAATTGGATCTCAATTCTTGTTATATTATCGTAGGTAGCCATAACACATCGTCTCGCATTATTTCCAATTTATTCAATTTTTAGGTGACCATGGAAAAACTGAAACTGGTCTCTCCAGCATCATTAAAAGGAGACGATGGATGGAAGTTGAGAGACCTATATTCTGAACTCATAATTGACATAAACAAGTATGTGCTGAGCATTAAGTGCGATTATTTGTACAGCAAGAGATACAGGTTTCTGACGAAAACGTGATTTGGCTTTCTGAAGAAGAGATTTTGCACCTCTTAAGCTTGGTTCATGTTTTGAAAAAGCTGATTTAGTTGACCGATTCCAGGATTCTTGCTTTAACCTATCATTGAATGTCTAACTAGGGCTTGGAGACTAAGTTTAGGAATTGATTTCAACTTCAAGTAACCAAATGCAATTACAGGATCTAATATCGATTTCAAAGCTTGGTTGGGTCAAAGGAAAAGTCTGGCCAGTATTTGATCTAACAGACGGTCCTTACAGATTATTTTCATGCCATGAGAGTTTAGGTATATCAGATGGATGTGAATAATAACTTCATTGTCTTGGTTTCAGAGAAAAAATTTCTTTTACGAATATGACATAACAAATTTTTTTAAAGACCGTCTTATAGGTTTTTCAAGAGGCTTGGTGAAAAGGAAATTTTCAAAGCAAATAAGTTATTCCGATTGCTTTTGCGACGCATTTTTCTGTTCCATGTTACCTTACATTTAATTGCGAATATATTTCTTATTTTTTAGGTCGGAAAAGGCTTTGTATGACAAGTGGCAGAACACTATTGGATCTGATTTGAGGCTAAGGCTGAAAAAACCTCTTTTGGTATGTAATTATGTCTGTCATAATTTGAATTACATGTCATAATTTGAATTACATGTCTAATCTATGTTATTTCAACATGTTATTTGCTCGATAATAGTAACGAATGGTTTGAATTATTCTTGATTTCATTATCAAAGAAAGTTTTCCCAGCTATTGAATGGATCTTTAGCGTTAAGTGAGGTCTAACCGCCCCCTGCTGACTGCAAGGAAGCTATTATACAAAAGAGTTAGGTTGTCTGAAATTTATAACAATAATGTTAAATGCCCTTCATCTCAAACATAGGCCTTGTTACGGCACGGAAGACCTCGCAAGGTTTCAATAATGTTTAGCACATCACTGGATAATAGCAATTCGTCTCCACAGTATTTGATTCTATCTTGTCAAGTATATAGCTGAGATATTGAGAGTGCAAAAGAAGAATTCTTAAGCCCCATTTACAACTACAGAATATTAGCACGACACGGATACAGTTTGGCACGTGAAGGGAAACAGTTGTTTGGCATAGCATTTACACTACAACGTTATCGACCCGAGCCGTTCTGGTACGCGCGCTTAACGTTGTTTCCCGTGCTGGGACTTCGTCCCTATTGTTCCCAACATGGATGAGCTTTGGGTTTACTTTTATCCATAGCGTGCTAATAGAGTCCTGTAACGTAAAAATTGCCATTTTTCTAGGCGTATATAAATTCTCTCGAAACGTAAAATTGAGGAAAATGCCCCAGCGAGGCCTATATATAAGGATCGTCAGTGATTCTCATCCCATATGAATAATGCCGCTTTTAAATACTTGTTTCAAGTCTTTACGCTTATTCTTTTCAGGTTCTGCGAACTGTAGACGACTTCTCTCTTCAACTTGAAGTAAATATTGATGATTATTTGCGTGAAATGCTTCGAGAAGTGCATCATTTGCAGCGACCGCCAGTTGAGCATAGACTCCCTGATGTCATCAGATCATTAATACGCAATACTGATCCTGCTTTGCTGCAAACCAATGCCACCAGACTCAGCACTGTAGTGTCGCAATATAATACCGTGAAACGAACTATCAATGACATAGAGAGACCCCTCTTTGAAATGAAACTTGCGACCATTGAACAGGTAATGGTGATATATTGTGGTTTGTCAAACATACCGGGTAACTAAGCCAAAAGTGAGATGATCAAGTTTGTTATGTAGATAAAGTAATCAACCAGAAGGAAAGATTCAATTCCTCGTTTTCATCTAAATTTCTAGCCTGCACCCCTTTTTGTTTTTTTGTTTTTATTGATATTGGAAATGGCTAAAGTAAGGATTGTGTGGAACCAGGAAGATCTTGAACCCTTTGAAGTCATCTACAAACAATTCATTATCAAACGAGGAACAATTTTCACCTTGGCCTCGGAACATGTAGCTCACACCGAAATTCTTAGTACATGTAAAAAATTCCCAATTTGAGAAAATTTAATTTTTTACTTTGAAGCCAAAAACTTCTAATGCCAGTAGGGGATTGTTATTCATACACCTTATATGATTTGCATATTCCCAGTAGGATTTGCTCATTGTGTTGTATTTCTGCAGCTGCGTTGATTCCTTGTTTTTGATGACCGTTGAGGAGTTTTAGACCTACCTGCTTTCACCAAATCTTTATTCTAGCCAATTGATGATATCGATAAAAATTGCAAAAATCAATTTCGATGTAGAGTATCCGAGTGGCTACCAAACAACGTTTGAAACACTCCGTTCGGTCGATGACTTTATTTCTGCAATAGATTTTATCAATTCACTCTTTTTGGCCATCCGTAAGATATTTGTCGCACTATGAAACGTCCAATAGCACTGAAAGATATAGGGGGAACCTATTCCCAGTTATTCTTTGCAGTGAGCTAATCGGAACAAATATTGCTAGGTGCCGAGTTAACGATCGTGTACCGTATACCTGCTTCGTGTGACTAGGTATCCTACTCAACAATTCTGTACGCAGAAAGGTTCTACTGAAGTAGATGCGTTTTGCAATCTTTGTACTAGGAAATGGACTAGGAAGGCTCCTTCCTTTTTTAATTCAACGAGAAGATGTAACATTGTTATTACGCTAAAAGAGGATATGTCATTGCTATATCTGTCTTGATCTCTATAGCTGCTGCAAGAAGGACTCAGACGATACACTTGGCAAGACGTCGAAGCAACTGATTTCATTGAACGTGCAACCAATCTAGTTTGCCATGATGTCTTCAATAATGTTGGCATAGTGATTAGCAATTCGAAGGAAATCAGCAGAATCACAGAATCGTGGACCACTGGTGATTTGGATGCCTTTGGGATAGTAGACGATCGAACATCAATGTATATTGACGAACTTCACTCAAAACAAAGGTAAGATTAACAAAAATACTTTTGGGAAGCTTTGAATTTTGCAAACTATTATGGTGAATAGAACAACGTTGATCCATATTTTATAAATACAACGAAGTGAACTGGGGGCCAAACCCTTGTGGCATGGGTAACTGAAAAGAGCGTTGTGCTTGATCCTTACAGATGATTTTTGTAACTCGTTGCCTTTGAACACATTATCCTTGTGTCACAATAAATGGAAAAGGCAAAAGCTGATTAAGTTGTTCAGGATTTGCTAGTGCTAAAGTTTTAAGATGACAGACTTTATGACATAGTTGATTCGATGAGGCTTTATTGTTGAAGGCTGACATGGAGGCAGTTTTGATTAGCCATTGAGATCCCAAAATTTTGAGTTTGTTCTTCATTCTCAATCATTTGTACATGGACATCCCGTTAGTGGAAGCACTGGTTGTATTTTTTAACCATATTAGTGTGATATTGTGTTTGCACCTTTGGATTTTACACGTAACCTATTTTTGATAGTGTATCGTTTGCTCGCACGTACGCAAACAACTAAGCCACCTACCACAAATTATATAGTTGAAAAAGCTGCCCGCATGTCTTTTCTTGAAATTATTTGGCCTTTTCATTTCGACGGAATTTATAAGATGGCAAAGATTGAATAAATCTTCCCATGTTGAATGTATTTCTATGGCGACGTAATATTTCTTTCTTTGCAAAGGAGTTGCACGAAAAACCTTTATCATGCAATAGAGACTGATGGGAGGCGTATACACGAGTTACTGAAATCAATATTTCAAGCAGTACAAATCAGTCGTGCATCACCATCATGGCTTGCATACACGCAGCACATTTCTGACATTGTTTACAATGGATTGAAGAAGTCAGTCATGGCCTCTTTAGATTCCATGCTGCGACGCATTGCGAATGCTCCCGATGCAGAGGTATGATGACTTGAAATTTTTCTTACGCAGAATTAGCTTATGTCGCCGATTGTTGTTTCTCTTGGCATTTAGTAAAGTTTTTGTCTCCAATACCGTGAAAGGTATGTGTTCTAAAACTTGTGAAAAGATTTATCTTCTATGCTGCCGATAGATCCAAATTTCAGAAACCCTATTTACACCATCGAGCTGAATCGGCACGGAACGGATGAAATTAGGTAGGCGCACAAAAAAAAATGGTTCTGCATAGAGTTTACACTACGAGTTCTTTCCGAGCTGAGCCAAGGAATTATGTACTTTTCTGAATATAACATTGTGATCCAATGCTTTCCCATTTATTGTTGTAGCCGATTCTTACAATTCGCTTGGAACTCGTAGCATCAGAAATCACATTTACTCCGCCATTGAACAAATCATCAGCGGCACACGCATTACAAGAATATGTTGATGACTGGCTTGAAGGATATCTGTCAAGAGCGTCTCGTGTTGCATCAGTTTGTGAAGAGGAGGTAAGGTGTATTTTGTTGGTACAAAGTATTTTTAGTGTTTCGTCTGCTGGAAGCGCTCGCAAAGGGTCCATTTCCAAAGCCGAGCAGACCATCCCTACTAGCACCTCATCCCAAGGACTTTAAGCTTTTTTCCGAGAACATAAATTTTTAGGACGAGTGATGGTACTTCCCCAGATGACCAGCATAGGTCCCAAACCCACAACCTTCCTCACAGAGCGTGCACGGACTAACCACTGGCTAACCTACCACCTGTAGTTGATACAAAGTCATAGTCATGCTTTGTAAGTTTATACACAGAACTACTCACTTTTTGTATAGCCGGAGGACAGATGTTAGGAGATTAATAAAGCTAAAGAGGAAACTGATCAAAAGCTTTCGTAATGTTGGACCAAAATTTCATTATTTCATTGAGAAGGGATCACTTTTTTTTATGTAATCGGCTAAAATAAACAAACTCAAAAGTACATCTACTGTGCCTATCATGGCGTGAATAGACACTAGGTCATCGAAGTTCCCACCATGAAAGGCACTTACAATTCAAAATATCACTATTCAAAAACTACAAAGAAAACAAATTAGTATCTGTCTCACATTAGATGTCAGGTGACAATCAGAAACCAACTAGAAAGTTTTGGAAAAACACAAGTTCAAGGCAATAAGCAGAAGGACCTCCTCTGCGCAGACAGACAGCCAACGTCCCCAGCCCGACGCGTGACCCCAACCGGGACAGCACACCAAAACCAAAGGGCAGCAACCGCCCATCCGCACAGCAGAAACCCATCCGCCCACTTCCCCGCACCCATGTAGGAGATGATTTTGCAGTTCTCGCTCGTAAATATCACCTAGCGAGAATTTAACTACAGAAAAAACTAAAACAGACAAAATAGATATGCTAGGGAAGGGGTTTTTGTTAAAAGCGTCTCTGCCAAGGTATCTAGAGCAATTGGTGTCTTAAAGTATGCAAAAAAAATTCTTCCTCAAAATTCCTTGAAAACACTCTACACTAGCATCGTCGAACCCCACTTCCGCTACTGTTGCGCTGTATGGGGCTGCTGTGGCACTACTGAAATATCGAAACTTCAGAAGCTTCAAAATAGAGCAGCTAGGATCATCACTAATAGCAGTTTTGACGCCTCTAGCAAACCACTGATTCAGAATCTAGGCTGGAGAACAGTTAGTGACATGATTAAATACGAAAGCAGTACGATGGTGTATAAGTCTATCAACAATCTAGCACCCCAATATATGAGTGAAATGTTCACAAGAAATTCGTTAGGTGCAGCACGACAGCTACGCAATACAAACACTGACTTAAAGCTGCCAAGGAAAAGCACATGCAATGGGCAGAAGTCATTTTCGTTTAGAGGTGCTAAACTTTGGAATAGCCTAAATACTGAAGCTAAGCAGGCAACCTCTCTGAATCGCTTCAAATCTTTGATTTAAGCATTTCCGTTTTGATTTTATATTAGTTTGATAGCCCAGTTTTCATTATATACCTTAGACTTTAAAAAACGAAAAAATATTGTAAAAAAAGTAGACAGATTAATGTAAAGAATAGAAAAATATTGTAATAGGGTATTAAAAATTAATAAGGTAGGGGAGGGTTGGGTTGGGTAGGGGAGGGTAGGGTATGATAGGGTAGGGTGGGGAAGGGTGGGGAAAGGTTGGGTATGGTAGGGTAGGGTAGAGTATGTTATGGTATTATGTTCGTTTTCTTTATCTAGATTTGTTGTAACTATTTTTTTTCTGGTATTTTAAACGCATGGCCCCTTGTAAACCAGCATTGCTGAATGGGCTACCATGCTTAAATAAATTATGATATGATATGATATGATATGATATGATATGATATGATATGATATGATATGATATGATATGATATGATATGATATGATATGATATGATATGATATGATATGATATGATATGATATGATATGATATGATATGATATGATATGATATGATATGATATGATATGATATGATATGATATGATATGATATGATATGATATGATATGATATGATATGATATGATATGATATGATATGATATGATATGATATGATATGATATGATATGATATGATATGATATGATATGATATGATATGATATGATATGATATGATATGATATGATATGATATGATATGATATGATATGATATGATATGATATGATATGATATGATATGATATGATATGATATGATATGATATGATATGATATGATATGATATGATATGATATGATATGATATGATATGATATGATATGATATGATATGATATGATATGATATGATATGATATGATATGATATGATATGATATGATATGATATGATATGATATGATATGATATGATATGATATGATATGATATGATATGATATGATATGATATGATATGATATGATATGATATGATATGATATGATATGATATGATATGATATGATATGATATGATATGATATGATATGATATGATATGATATGATATGATATGATATGATATGATATGATATGATATGATATGATATGATATGATATGATATGATATGATATGATATGATATGATATGATATGATATGATATGATATGATATGATATGATATGATATGATATGATATGATATGATATGATATGATATGATATGATATGATATGATATGATATGATATGATATGATATGATATGATATGATATGATATGATATGATATGATATGATATGATATGATATGATATGATATGATATGATATGATATGATATGATATGATATGATATGATATGATATGATATGATATGATATGATATGATATGATATGATATGATATGATATGATATGATATGATATGATATGATATGATATGATATGATATGATATGATATGATATGATATGATATGATATGATATGATATGATATGATATGATATGATATGATATGATATGATATGATATGATATGATATGATATGATATGATATGATATGATATGATATGATATGATATGATATGATATGATATGATATGATATGATATGATATGATATGATATGATATGATATGATATGATATGATATGATATGATATGATATGATATGATATGATATGATATGATATGATATGATATGATATGATATGATATGATATGATATGATATGATATGATATGATATGATATGATATGATATGATATGATATGATATGATATGATATGATATGATATGATATGATATGATATGATATGATATGATATGATATGATATGATATGATATGATATGATATGATATGATATGATATGATATGATATGATATGATATGATATGATATGATATGATATGATATGATATGATATGATATGATATGATATGATATGATATGATATGATATGATATGATATGATATGATATGATATGATATGATATGATATGATATGATATGATATGATATGATATGATATGATATGATAAGTGAAAATTAAAGCACGACCCCTAGGAATAGCAGCCTTTTAGGTTTTTGATTTAAGACATTTATAATTTAAGCTTGTATACATTGTAGTAGCTGATAGGGCATCGTGCCTAAATATTTATGATATGATATGATATGATATGATATGATATGATATGATATGATATGATATGATATGATATGATATGATATGATATGATATGATATGATATGATATGATATGATATGATATGATATGATATGATATGATATGATATGATATGATATGATATGATATGATATGATATGATATGATATGGTATGATATTTGTTGCTTTGTTTACTTTAGAAGCACGCCTCAAAACTACAAAGACCGAATCCGCTCTCTAAGCACGCCCGCGCCGCTCGTCCCCAAAGTAAGGAAACACAGCGCGAAATCCGCCACGAGAAGAGACCCGGCCCCATCAGCTCCAAAGCGCGCTTCTAATCTATGATAAATACCCGGCCCCATCAGCTCCAAGGCGCGCTTCTAATCTAATCTCTTTGTCGACTTGATATAATTACTTGTTGCTTCCATAATCATCCTGTTTGCAATTAGGGTCAGATCTGGATTTCCAAATAGAACAAGATGACATAAGGATTGTGAATCCAATCCTGTTATGTTTAACCCAGGAATATCCGATGAGCTGCCAAGGAAATCTCTTCGTGCTTCTCCAAAGATGGGGCAGTGCAGGAGGAAATGTTCACTATCTTCATCATACACAGGCAGACAGGATCTAGACAGTCAAAGTTATGTCTGCATCTGTGCTCATTTAGTCCACTAAACTTTGGTCGCAATTTCGACACTTGCTGTGGCCATTTCCTTCCCTACTTTCCGTGGAAGACCCCTTGATTTAGCTCTTACTTATTTGCCAATGCTACTACACTTTCTGAAGGTTCTAACAGCTCGATCGTTTGCTCCACCATTCCAGAATTAATTTAACCAGTTTGCAAGCCAAATACACCGCTATCGTGATTCATATCTTATGTTTTTCTAACATAAACTGCACTTTTAATTTATGCCGTAAAATATCATATCATTTGCGACTGAACAATTTGATTTCTTAGAAAGATTGGAACCGGTCAGTTTTTTGAAGCTTTTGCAACTCGACGTTTTCTTTTACGTGTATCGATTTTCTTTTTTAGAACTTCATGGACATAATGAAATTGGATTCTGAAGTTGTTGACCGCATTGAAAAGGTTAACGCTGTTGTAGCAGAGAAAATTGATGAATGCAAGGTAGGATATCTATTTTACGACGAAAACGTTTCATTGTTTCAAGCTCGTTTTTTACCATGGAGAGTAAAATGTGGTGCGTTGCAAATTTCAGCTTGGCAGATTTCTAACGATTTGTATGGTTAGAAACAATAAGTTAATTTAGAAACAATTTTTTTAGGTTTTCAGTCACAGCTTCTAAGAGCTGTGAGGGCATTTTTTTAAAAGCTGATTCTGTCATTTAACATGATTTTCAGTACATGCAGCTGCATACTGTGTATCGTAAAGGCTCTATTAAGCCCCGGGGGGGGGGGGGCTTGTTCAGTTTTTGGGATCAAGTGGAGGGCTTAAGTAAGAGAGGTCTTATTAGAGAGGGGGGATAGAGAGATTCGATAAATCAAATGCAAAATTGTGACTTGTAAATTTTAGAATTTTCAATTGATATTAAAGATTTTATGGTAAGATACAAAATTGAATGTAGTCTTAAACCCAAACTGTTTGAAAATTGGCATCCCAAATGTTTCAATGAAGTAAATGGAAAATCTTTACTAACAAATTGTGTTTTGATAGTAGCGGGGGAGTCTTGATAGAGAAGGTGGCTTATTTGATATTTTGGCTTGGAAAAGAGGGCTTATTAAAGATGTAGGCCAAATAGATTTTTTATGGTATTATTTCATTAATTTTAATCTCACCTGATTTGCTTTCAATCTTTCATTTTATTCAAATCCTTTAGAAATATCTGGATACCTTCAAAGATTTTGCTTTCCTTTGGATGCAAGATGTCAAGTTTACATTCGATGAATTTCTAAACGGAAACATTAGCTCTAAATCAAGAGACCAATCCAGACTCGAAGATGTGAAATCGTCTCTGTCAAACAGCTCGAAGAAAGACAAGGAAATTCATAAGGGGTAAGTTTTCTTCATGGGAAGTAAAGCGAATACATGTTTATGTGGTGTTCTGTCAGATGCTAACTAAGTAATGAACCATGGACGCTTTCTGTGAACTAGTAAAGAATGCCAAGAATGCAATTAGGATCAACTGCCAGCTCCTGCATTGTTGCTACGCCTCTTCGCCATTACAGAAGTTATAGATCGCCGAGTTTCAGAAATTCTCCTTTGGCACCGCAAACAACTCGCAATTCAGCCATGAATGGCCCATTAAATGTATTGCGTTAGTATTCACAAAGGATGCTTGGTAATTTGGAGTTGTTCGGTCTGACTGCATATCTGGTGTGGCGCCATTTTGTAATCCACTGTGGTTCGAGCCCCTCCAACACCTTACGAGCGCCATGGCAAGGGACCGCGGATTCTATTAGCGCTTAGCTATTTCTGTGATCCCAGTGCTTGGAACTAAGAGCTGCAAATTCACCTTCCCCTTCCAGCACTGGACTCTTGCCAAGAAACCAAAACACTGAAGAACAGTGTTTTTGCAGAGGGAGAGGGCTATGTTGGGCAAGCCCTAAGAGATCGACGACCCCCCTTTCAGGACTCAGTTTAGTGTCTCAAGATCTTACAGATGCTGGCTAGATGTCAAAGTACAAGCCTATATAAACTAGGACATGTTGTCATTAAGGGGTCGAATTAAGGTCAGGAAAGGGATGTTGCCCTTCCTTAATAGATCATCAGAATTAGTTCAAAATATCTGATGTGTCGTAGCTTCAAAGAAGCTCATTGCTCTCATCGAAATATTTTTGAGCTGTGTAAGGCAATACAAGATACATGATAAGGTCAGCATGTTATCTGCCCTGTTTGCAATGGTTGTTCATAAGTAGCCTGTTTTTCAAACTTTTTTCTTTACCGGCGTTTTTCGTACATGGCTAATGGCCCCCTTTAATTGATAACAAGGCCGATGAAGTGTGAGTTCTCTTTGATTTGCAACATCCTTCACGAATTGTTTCAATATCTTATATAGACATAAGTCCTTTTCATCATAATAGCAGCAAGAAGAGATACCTGAGAGGCTTCCGCTGTGAGCTCGATATTCCGTGTAGATAGCTCGATGCTCTTTGGAAGATATGAGAGTTGCTGTTCTTTGCAAAATATATTGTGGAGTTGCTGTTCTTTGCAAAATATATTGTGGCTTTGTTTTAAAGTGGTCTGGTTTTTGAGATGTTCTCTACTTTTCACCGATGATATCCTTTTCTTCCTTTTCCTGTACGTTTCCTATTATTTGATTCACCTCTTGATAACCAGCAATAAATGGATAAAAACAACACTTACATTTTGTTTGATATATATAGGCTGACGAAAGAGTGCAAGACTGTTACAACTGTATTCTCCATAGTGATTTGCAGTTGTGTTGTTACGCGAAGGAAGGCGACCGTGCAAACTTCGTTTTGTTTGGATTGCATCTCGTTTCATTCATAGGCTACCGAATATTTCCGAAAGAAGCATTGCTAGGGATAGTAGATGGAAAACTATTCCTTTTTCATCTTTGTATTAGTTCCAACTTGGCATTAGTATTTGAAATAGGCACATTTATCATTGCATCTTGTCTGGTCTCATTCTTTTTCGTCTCATTTACTCCTTATTTCTTTGTTTACAATTTTTCTATTAGTACATTCTTGTATTGCCCCATGCTTCGTTGGAATGCCATATACTCTTCGAAACTTTTGTATGATTCATGTTCTGTATTTTAGCTCAAGTCGAGGATCATCGGCTGTTACAACATTTGGGACTGTTGCAAGTGAAAAAACAATGTTGGCAGTGAAAAGGCTGAAATTATCCAAAGAAGATAATGCGCCTAGTTTGGATGACTTTGACAGGGAACTCGAAGTTTACAGAGTAAGTTCAGCTTGTACTATTTGATCATGTTGCTTTTGATGGAGTCTAACATAATTTTGTTTGTGCCGCTTGACTCCAGATTGATTAGAGAAGGAGGAGTTCTTGAGGCAGATTTTTCAATGCAAAAGTCGATTTTAAATAGCGTTCTCTATTTCCACACGCCTTTTTGTAAATCAGTCAAAAGCTATCTTGATTTATCGAAATTTCTAGACGGCGCGGAATGTTTATTTTGCGAATACTCCATTCATGGTTTGATGGTTCAATTTTTGTAGTGAAATGCAAAAATTTATTATATTGTTAGGGTGCGAGAGATCAAATTCATGCTGCAATCGAATCCTGCGAAGTTGGTTGGATCAAAGTGAATATGCAGCCGATCAAGAAAACTATACAGACATATGCCAGCAAATGGGTGTTCACCTTCACTAAATATCTCACAGATCAAGTAAGCTTTTCAAACCTTCTTCAATGAAACATCGTATATCAAGATTACTATGCTGACATTTCTTCGGTTGACCATCTAGGCTTGAAGCTGCGGGGGCTAATCCTAGCAGAGCTGCATCAAGGCGTTTAAAGATAATTTTCAGGCAATTACATTAAAAAGGAAGTGAAGTGATTTTTTATCTCTGACATAGCAAAAAGTCAAATCCCTGGCCTTGATTGGCCTAGCCATGCAACACCAACACCGATGCCCCTAGATTTGTTAAACAAGTTTCTGAATGTCATGCTCAAGAATTTCTATCTTGTAAGTTTGAATTCACATTCCTATCGAGGATGGCTATTTCTGCCTGTGCAAGAGAATCAAAGGTGAAGTCTCACGAAAGAAATTATGTCTCATTTATTTTTTAATTTGATATCCTGTGCTTTACCTGGATCTTTGTAGCAACTAAAATCACCAGCTGGATTAGAATTTTTCATCATGGGCCAAGTTTGTTATGACTGACGACAGACACGAAATATCACCATATTTTAAAGAAGCCATTCTTCCACTCTTGATAACGTTACTCTTTCGGAAAGACGGCTTAACAAATTGCTGACAAAACTTCACCGTGATTCCGATGATACATCTAATACCGGGTGAGCCAGAAAAATGTTGCCACTTTGGAAAATTCATAGCACCAAGAGTACTTGACGGATTTGAATAATTATAATTCTACTGAAAAGCTGAAAGACCGAAGTATTTTCGTGATTTTTCTCACGTGTTTATAAGCACTGAAAATATAGGTAAGTTCGACTTTACAAAAATTTCTTGTTTGCGAAATGCCGGAGAAAGGGCCTAAACACTTGATCAAATCGTAAGGAATCTACTTGCACAGAACAACACACAAGGGCACTTCACCTCTCTCTGGAGTTACAGAAAATAGATGTTCAAACAAATACTTAAATTAACCATGACTGCGAGAATACTTCTAATAGTATGGTAGTCGGTAAATCAATTTTTATAAGCAGTGATTGGAAATCTCGCGCCTAATACCTTTTAGCTATTCTACAAAAGAGTCTGGATCGAGCGATATTTGTTTCATTTTTATACGAAATGTTTGATCGAGTGGCGTTATAGCTTCTACCAATGTTGTGCACATTGGAAAATTCTACCAAATTTATAGAAATATCGCTCGATTCAGACTCTTTTTGTAGAATAGTTAAAGGATCTATTGCCTCATAGAAATGTTTTCCGCATGGATAAGAACGCACAATGTGTTAAAATCGTATCAGATGCCTATAGCTATATTTATCTCCACGAGTCTTACTAGTTGAGTAAAACCTTTTATTCCTATAAGATTATCAAAATTCCCCTGAGACAGCGTATGCCAAGTTGTAAGGTTCGATCATCTTGTCCCGTAATTGCAGGTTTCAAGTGCCCTAAACGACCTTGATGCATTCCTGAAAAGAATCGAGCCTGGAGTAGAAGCAATCACTGGCGAAGAAAGAGACATCATTTCTTTCATGAGGTTAATGAGAATATTCAATGAGGTAAGATCTTTCTATGGCCATTGTAGACTCAGTCTCGGGTTCAAGAGCCTACACACTATGAAATGGTGAATATTTTAACATAACCACACCTTTAGAGTTGATAGTGATTGCATAATATCATTCGCATGATGTTTTAAAGAATACAGAAACTCCAATGAGAAATAGCTAGTATCTCCCCCCAGAGTTCGAGCAATTTTATAAATCTCTTCCTTCAACTGATACAAACTAGTAATTTGCAAAATTCTTTCTAACGAATTATGATACATATGTATTGAACTAGTCCAAGCTCTAGGGTAACGCTACGNTTATGATACATATGTATTGAACTAGTCCAAGCTCTAGGGTAATGCTACGTAATTTTAAAATGATTTTCTTCTGCAGTGGGCTGTAATATTATTCAAAATCGTCTTTCATAAAGTGACATGGCTGTGATTGCTATTGTTGCAACTCTTATGTCCTTGGAAAAAGTGTGACATTTTCTCATGAAAACGCAAGGTACTCCTTTTTTCTCCTGTGAAATTAAACGGAATGCAGAACTGTTTGTATTTGTAAGCCTTCTTCAGATTGTAAAACGATGTTCTTCCAGTGGAAAACTCTAAGATGTGATGGAATAAGTTAGAACATGTTTTTTCTCATTAAAGGTGACTGCTCAGCAGTCGGAACTTGATACGAAATTTGCTACAATGAAGAGGACATTAGCCGTGCTAGAGAAATACGATCAGAAACTACCAGAAACAACTCAGCAGTTCTACTCTGCAGCTCCTTTGAGGTAAAACAACCTTACTAAACGCTTGTGTTTTCTCCAATAACTTAAATCTGTTAAGAGGTAAATAGTTTCTCTGATCTAAAATATTTTTAGGGCGTTTTTTATTGTATTTGGGTTAAAATTTAAAATTTGGTTTTGCTACCAATCTTTTAATTGTCTTCTTAGTAAGTTATAGCAAAGGCCAGATTAGTTTAGCAGTAGTAATATTATGTTAAATCATGTGAAATATTTTGAATATTTTGAAATAATTGGTTGATATCCGTATTTTGAGCCATAGGCTTCAGAAGACATCGTAAATCTTGCCCAGGATTATTAATTTTACAATTCCACATCGACTGTTGATTCGTACTTGATCATGAGAATAATTGTTGGCATTAGTGAACCATATTGAAAATACTACTGGACAAAAAGATTTATCTGGATAAAATGCTGTGCAATTTCGTAGCATGCTTCAAAACCAGTAGCTAATGAAACTTCAGAATTTTGCCAATTGAAAGCCGTTGATGGGATAATCAATTTCCCAAAGTTCGATTTGATTTTGATGCAACACCACAAAAAGAAAATTCTGCATTTCATGAATTTTCGAATTTTGTTAATTTTTCAAACGCCAAAACTTTTTTTGACTCAACCGGTAGTTAATCAGAAATGACGTATGGTTTTTTATCATTTGTAGATGGAACAATCTTAAGATGAAAGTCAATCAAGCAAAGAAAAGACTCGGCCCAAGGATCCAAGCTGAAGCTATGGATGTTACCAAGGTAATTTTTTTTCTTAATTCAGCACTTCAGAAAATGTTCAAGAACTGTAAGTTTAAATCTGTGTACTCCTTACATTTTTATTTTTCGTTGTCTGTCACTTGTCATTCTATTTTAACTTTTCTCTTTTCTTTGTCTCTTAACATAAGCAGCCATTATTACTTAGGGTGTTAAGCTGTCTTGGCCTGAAAATATTCGTAGTTGAAAATA
Organism: Aurelia aurita; assembly: GCA_004194415.1. Classification (NCBI taxonomy): domain Eukaryota; kingdom Metazoa; phylum Cnidaria; class Scyphozoa; order Semaeostomeae; family Ulmaridae; genus Aurelia; species Aurelia aurita. Next base: position 238,205 of record REGM01000220.1, on the reverse strand, counting down.
TTGGGCATAGAAATTATTTATATACTTGAAAATGAAAGAGGTTTATTATCTCGACCTTGGAAGACCTAGAAAAAATAAGAGATCTTCCTACAATTTAAAATTTACAAATCAATTGAATTAGAAGAATTAGAGCTCTAAACTTTGACGCACGAAATGACTCAGTTAATACGTAGCAATGTTGTTTAACTATGAGAGTAATCAGCACCAGGGAATGAGCTCATCTTTAAAACAATTTATTATTGCTAGCCCCTCTTCCAACACTAAAATATGTGATTATGCTAAAAATACCTTTTACATCTTGATGCCATGGTCATGTCTGCTTCTAAGTTTTCAAAGGTCTTCGTGTGGCATAGGACTTGAAAAGCGTATTGAGCAACGGGGCCATTTGCTAGATCCGTTTATCTGACACTTGGCATGGTAGATCAGAATAAGAAGAAACGAGAATAAATAAATCGCACCAGTTGAAGCCAAATTAAGACTTTAGTGGGTTCTTTAATTGCTAATCCTAAATTAATGCATTCTATGTATTCTTGTTTCTTCTAAATGTTTAGTAAATAGTTGCGTATCTAACTTGATCTTATAATAGTGTATTTCCACTTATAATTCTAATTTCTCTCTCGTCTTTTAGACTTTGCAGAGCTTTGGCGAACGTTGCAAGCAACTTGATTATGAATTCAGATCAAGTGATGCATTCTGCAGGACTTGCTTCGTATACAACGCACATAATGCGATGGACTCGATTGAAAAGAGCTTGTATGTCATTGAAAGTGAGGCACAGGTATCCATGGTATTATTATTCTTTTCCGTAACAGATATGATTTTCAAAGCTGTTCATTGTGTTCAGGAATTTGTACACTCAAGTAATTAAGTTAGATCGTGCCGAGCTTGCTGAAATCAAAGCTTATTGAAAAGGGATTTTCATCAGTATTTAATCGAAAATCTCAGCTGAGTATTCAGATGTTCGATCAGTTTAAGCTGTGATTGCTATCGCGAATATTGAACTCAACAAAGTAGTGATTCCATCCTTGCTCATTCTGAGTTAAACAATCGTTGTATTGGTCAAAGATTTGTAGTATCACCAAGTGATAGATCTGAAATTACCTACGGCAATCCGTTATGTTCAAACAATCTTATCTCTGCTCCTTCTCGATATTTTGCTGTCCCAATCCAAAATTGAATACTCAGCGATTTGGCTCGTTAAGGTGTTGCCTTTTTATTGATCGTAGTGTCAATACCTCTCGCTAGGACTTCTATCTTCCATCTATCTAGACTAATGAGGGAGTAAGCTCCATTTCGAAGAGTCGTTGATAAGTGTACGGGAGGAAGGAACNAACTTTTAAATGCTTATAATGATTGTACTTCCCCTTAAATCGTAAAATGGAAACATGAAAATGAAAGGATCATCTCTAAACAGGTGTACAATGGAAACAACTGCAGGGTTGGACTGCCAAAAGAGACAAATATATTTGCATCATCGAGCAACGATTTCAGGCACATCTTGAAGCTTACTGAGAAGAATCCAAATGTCCTCCAAGTCTGCACCAGAGAAGGTAAGAAAACTACTTTTTAAGTTATACCCATAGCAATGTATAGATTTGTCAAAGCCTGTAGCTCTCAAACCATTTTCAGATTCCTAAAAACTGATAAATATTGTGTGGGTAACATATCAACTTAGATCAGAAAATTTAGTTTGTCAAAATCGGTCATATCTTTCTCAAATTAGAAGCGATTTTATAAAAATGCTGTATCCCAAAACCCTTCAAAACAGACCTTAAAATTCTTGATCAAATTTGCTAAAAATTTAGCACCACAGCTATCATAATCAAATTCTAATAGTCTATATCGTTGCTCAAATATTTGCTAGGTATATAAAGAGGCTGCTGCATCTTCGTATACTCTTGGACTATCATTTAGACTTTTATGTCTATTTTATTTAATCTTAGGCTGGATTGCTTGCAAAATTGATCAAGGATTTTAGTCCTGTTTTGAAGGATTTTGAGATGAAGCTTTTTTATAAAATCGCTTTTATTTTGAGAACAATACGATCGATTGTGACAAACTAAATTTTTCATCTTAGTTGATGTGTTGATGTGGCGTGACACAGATATTATCGGTGTATAAGAATCTGAGAGATGGTTTGAGTGCTACAGGCTTCAAACTTCTTTGCATTTTTTTTCTCAACCGGTATATGAATCCTCAATGACCATTGAATAACACCTGATCTTACTTTGAAGTTGAGTGAAATATGGTCAGTGGTAAAAATGGAGTATAGGGTATCTTACACTAACACAAAGAAGGAACAATTATAGTACTGCCTAGAATAAGACTAGTATACTGAGTGAATGAAAAACAATGTATCCACTGTTTGAAGCATTGTGCTACATCACCCATCCAGCCGATTAGAAAAATTATAACTCCATTGCCTGAATGAGAGTTTAATTTGATTTGAGAATTTAGTTTAATTTATAAAGCACTATTTTGCTCTCAAATGAAGAATTTCTCGAAAACTGACTTACATGTGTTTTGGCCCAAAACATACGTGGATGGTTTTAATTTAATTAAAACCGCCCTCAAACCCGTGCTTATTCAATAAGTATATTTCAATCTAAGTACTGATGCATTTTCCATCCAAAAAATTGGTATAAAATTCAAACACGGGGGAATATTAAAAGTGTGTCCGCTAAAGTGCAAACTAGCCCACTTTTCAACCATTGAAATGGTAATAAATGATTTTTATTAGCTCAGGTATTGTCTTCTATTGATACGGAAGCTGTTTAAATGTAACTATGCTTTTAGTCAATACTTGGCATCAAAAGGAACGTTTTATGTCAAAATCTGTAAGAAAATAAATGGCCCATTTTGACTGCTTTTTTGGCATATCGAAGTGTATGATTGTTTGCTAATTCCTGATTTAGGAGGGTACAAACACACCTAAAATTACGAGAAAATCTCCAAACTTAAGTTGAAGCGTCAGTGAGATGATGAATTCAAACTTTTGAAAATGCATGTTCTTTCTTGTACGATTTTCAAAACGGTGCATACATGCTTTTTACTCACCAGCTACACAGCAACAGCGCACACTAAAGATGGGTCTATCAGGGCATGCACTGTCAAGCACCACTCCTCTAGCTTCTTGAAATTTCTTCCGAGTCTCACTTCAAGAAATGAATTGAAAACGATGAATCAGGTTTATTAGAATTCGCGAAATAATTCGATGCTAAGGAGACAGAGCAAGAAGTTCGTAAAATCACATCATCTAAGACATGCTTCAAAGGAAATGCTTGAATTTATAAGGTTTTGAGACGCAAAAAGTCAAGAGTTCAATGCCTAGGATTGATGTTGTCTTTTTTGAGAAATGCCGAATAATTATGATCATCGTAGAATTATTGATTTTTATTATTGCAAAGAAGAACTTTTATTACGCGGATACTCCTTTATTCAGATATGTGGTCATGCTTCTATAAACGGGGTGCGTCTTTATTCTGGGGAATACGACAAGTCACTGAATGGACGATTGCGCTAAAGATGGTGCCAGGGAATTTTTTGCCATGAGCCTTTGCGTCTGAAAGAATTTCGATTGATATGATTGGTCGATTTACCATGGAATGCAAAGGATCATGGTTAAAACTTCCATGATGCCATGTTTAACGCAATCTTGTATTGTATTTCTAGGGAACTTCAGAAACGTTTCAATTTCCATAAAGATGGATTTTTTATACCTTTTTGATAAGCTCTTCTCTGAATATTTATTTGATCTCATATTTTTTGTTACAGACATACACACAAGATTAGAGAAAGTCAACTCGAACTTTGAATCATGTTTAAAAGCCTTGATGAATCATTTGGAAGGAAGAAAACAGAAATTTCCGCGCCTTTACCTCATGTCACAAGAAGATGTATTGGATATCGTTTGCAAAGGTACGATGGGCCAGCTTTTCTCAAGTTTTTGCATTTCTCAAAAAAGTTTGTTTTAGATTTGCTCAATGAAACAATCACTTACACTCTCGAAGGATGTAGAAGGTAGAATTGAAGGTAGAATTGAATAGAATTGAATAGAATTGAATAGAATTGAAGGTAGAATTGAATAGAATTGAATAGAATTGAATAGAATTGAATAAAATCGAATAGAATTGTAAGCGAAGATTTTTCTTACCTAAATTTTCAATAGCATCTCATGTGCTCTGCTATTCTACTGCATTAATCTCTCAGCATTTCTCGAAGATTTCACCAATTCTACCTTTTACAAGAGTTGCTCACCTAGAAAATGTAGAACGGTTGCGCGGCTCCATTTATATTCTCAGCATGGGAGTCGGGTTTGGGGGGGATTGCGCGGGTGGTTGGTGCGTCTTTTGTTCGGTTTGGTGGCTCGGGGGGGGGGGCGTCGGGTTCTTTATTGTGGTTGCGTTTTGGCAGTTTTTTTGTTCTTGATTGTTTCCAGAATGAAACCCATTTTTAATGAATTCACTAAAAGTCACAACCTCAAACTGGTTGAAGCACTGAAAACACCGTAATTCTGGGGATAGTAGAGATTTCGGAAACTGCTGGAGTGCATTTGTGGGGAGGTGCCTAGGGTTCCGTTTGGGCCGTTGGGTCGGCCAGGGAATGATTTGGCCATTATCGTCATATTGTTTAGAGATCTGACGCCTATCCTAATATTCCCCCCGTGTAGCATCCTTTTTCGGCTTATTTGTCTTACGTTCCTTTTTGGTTTTGTTTGTTTTTTTTTGTTTCTTTGCGTATAAAATTAACCGTAGCATTGTTTGTGTCATCCATGGTGGGGACCAGATGACCTGTTGTCTTTTCCCGCCATGGATGGCACATGTAGTATTTCATTTTATTTAGAATTAGGTTTTGTNCAAGCAAAGGGAATTTTTTGGCCATTATCGTCATATTGTTTAGAGATCTGACGCCTATCCTAATATTCCCCCCGTGTAGCATCCTTTTTCGGCTTATCTGTCTTACGTTCCTTTTTGGTTTTGTTTGTTTTTGTTTTTGTTTCTTTGTGTATAAAATTAACCGTAGCATTGTTTGTGTCATCCATGGTGGGGACCAGATGACCTGTTGTCTTTTCCCGCCATGGATGGCACATGTAGTATTTCATTTTATTTAGAATTAGGTTTTTGTTGTCATAAAAAAACCTTTCAGATAATACGAAAGTCGACTTTGGTGCCACGAAGGATCGTGGATAGCAGTGGGTCTTTAATCAGACCGTCATTCTTTGTTGTACAAAATTCCCTTTGCTTGTTAGCCCCTGCATTTTATATGTGCTGTAGAGCAGACTGCTTTTTCTCTAAAATTCCACAAACTTTTGATTCTAATATGCAAAATGAGGGTACTGAGTTTTATTGTGAAAATCTAGCCACCCAATAGCCCAGGAATTAAACGATCACAACCCATGTGTGACACACACCCGCCCTATAGTTAAACATTATGCAAACAATGAGGATAATTGCAAACCATTTTGTGACCGGCATAAAGAACCGCAAAGTTTTTCTTTGCAAGAATTAAATATCTTTGTCTTCTGTCTAATGATACGGCTTGCTATAAGTACTCTTTACACTAATTTAAACAAACTTATACTACTTGAAATTTCACTAAGACTTCTTTGTAATGTTTGCTAGTTTATTCAGTTTTTCTACTTTTTTATCAAAGCAAGGCTTTATAAAATATGATAGTAAACAAATAACTGATTAAAGTTTGTTTAGCCAGCAAGTCGACACTACATGTTTTTAATTGTATTTACTGTTCTCTTATGCCTAACGAAACAGCAAATATTGTTACCTTAACGAAGCAACAAGGGCACAAACTTATTTCATTTTACTTCAACAATATGTTTCTTTATTCTGAAAGCGATATTCTTTGCATCTAGGCTATGACCCTGGACAAATCAATCCATATTTATCGAAAATCTTACGCAATGGCTGTTTGCTGGATTATGAGCTTCAAGAAACGGAAGAAAAGAAGTTTTATCAAATAACTGGCATACGAAGTTTACACGGAGAAGTGCTTAAGTTCGTCAAGGTTAGTGAGTAGTGGTACAAGAGTCCGTTCTCATACTAGTATTTCATTGTTTACTCCACTGTCTATGAAGGCTTGGCAGTTTAAATTCCTCTTTCCCCTATATATAATATGTAGTCAATAGACCTTTTTACTTACTAGAAAAGAGGTTTGGATCGAGCTTCCAAATCTGGTGAATTTTGTGAAGGAAAACGAAAGCGCGACCCTCGTTCTCGGTATAAACACTGCTAGCTGTGACATGAAGTTGCTTCGGATCTCGGAACACTTTTCAGAGAGTTAATCATTGATAACTTTACTCAAAGTGAGTTAGGAATGGTTCAGTTTATATACAGGCAAGTTTTGTTCACCTTTTGGCCTTGTTTCTCGCTGTTTTCATTCATTGTTAGCTTATTTTGCTGTGCAACAGTCTAGACCCATATTCAATCAAAACACAGTGATCTTTCAGCAAATCTTTTCCACCGTTTTAAGTGTTTTGAGGCCTTCGCCTAAGATGTTCTGCCCAAATTCTTTCAATAGGTGTATGCAGGTGTATGTGTTTCCTTATCTACAGTTTGTAATTTTATCAATCATAATATCGAAACAATGTTTCTGTTCATTTGAATACGGCGGTTGAAAACAGCAAACTTCGATTCGCGAACTCGCAAAATGAAACCCTTTCATGCTCGCACTTTTGTTCTGCAACTGTTACACAGCAAAATCAGCTAGCAATGAACGAAAACAACGAGAACCAAGGCCAGAAGGCAAATAAAACTTGCCTGTGTACAAACTGAAACATTCGTAACTCAATTTGTGTAAAAGTTATCGTTGATTTATTCTCTGAAAAATGATTCGAGATCCGAAGGAACTTCATGCCACAGCTAGCAGTGTTTCTACTGAGAACGGGAGTCATGCTTTTGTTTTCCTTCACAAAATTTACCAGATTTGGACGCTCGATCCAAACCTCTTTTCTGGCAAGTAAAAAGGTCTATTTGTAGGTATAGCCTACCATTCAGCTGACTTTTGTCCTATAAGATTATCTCTAATAAGGATGTGTACATTTTTGTCCACGTCAAAACAATCGTGTACATTATAAGCATTAATTTCGTTTTAATAGAATTTCTTAGAATTACAGATGATTTTCAGGATATTGCTAGGATTGAGCCCTTAAGATTGTAACAGTTGCTTTGATGCAGTTGATGCAGTCGTTTCCCGAATTAAGAGTGGTATCATTCTATGAAGAGACCTTTTGGCTATTCTACAATAGTCTGGATCGAACGATATTTCCATAAACTTTGTAAAATGTCTATCACGACAGTAATAGAAGCTCTAACGCCGCTCAATCTGACCGTTCGTATGAAAATGAATAAGAATATCGCTAGATCCAGAATTTTTGTTGCATGCAGTAGCTATAGGTCTATTGAAGAATTTAGGCTTAGTTTACAGTAGTTCCTCTATTTCCTGACATTCCTTTGCATTTTTTTGCTCGAGCAAAAAACTTTTCTCGACCACTGTTACATTTCGAATGAATAACTTTCGGCAAGAATTTTAGCCAAAAATTTGTCAGGCCAAGAGTTAACCATTCTTAATTAAAAAGAATTAGAGGAAGCAGCCCTCTTCAAAACTTTTTGTGTAAACCTAAGTACCACTCATATCCACGCAGCAACATCGTACAAACCTGTTGCTTTAAGGTATGTATAACAATATGTTGTTCTTTTTTTATTGTAGCCAGTAGATTGTGACACTGTATTAGAGAACTGGCTGAGTTCAGTGACAACTGCAATCAAAATGACATTACAAACAAACTTAGCTTCTGCGCTTGGTATGCCGTTACCAGAAAGCTTACATGTTGCCGTTAGTCCTACAATCGATGTGACGCACCAAAGCAGATCTGAAACAAAGATGAAGTCACCTCAAAGAAAAGTGATTTTTGCTGCTGAAACCGAGGCTGCCCATGATCTGGAGGATACGACACGCACTGAAATGATCCTACAGTCCTCCTGGTTGCTTCGAAATGTTAACGAGATCGTCATTTTGGCACTGCAAATAGAGCTGACGAAAAAGTTTGAAAAATCATTTGAAGAATTGCGGTCCGGTAATAGGAGTGCGGTAGAAAGCTTGCATCAACACTTAACAGCAATCTTACAGTCAGCTGCAGGGCTACTTCAAGGAACTGGGGAATCTAATAGTCTACATGAAGTAATTGATCTAAGTAAAGATAATACTTCAAAACAACCGAACACGGAATCGAACGAGCAGGAAATGAACATCAAGGACAATGCAGTGACAGATGAAAATGAAGCTGAATCTAAGATCGAAACGCGTATTGTATTATTGCCAAACCAAATACAGAAACTCACCAATGTCGTATTCATACTTTCAGGAAAACGAGACCTTGCAAAGAGGCTTTCTGATATCGTTACAACAATTGATCAGAATGAAAATGAAGATGAAAGGCAGATAGAGAAAACTTTTGAGTGGCAATCCCAGCTGAAATATTATTGGTCACAAGCGAATGCCACTTGTAGAATGTCAGTAATGGACTTCGATTGTGAGTATGGGTTTGAGTATCAAGGCACAGCCGCCAGGATGGTGACAACTCCTGAATCAGAAAGAGCTTTGTTTTGGGCTAGTCAAGGATTTGCGAAGAATACATCCTGCTTGGTCCTCGGATCTTCAGTAAGTAGTGCAAGCTTAAATCGTGTCAAAAGGCTTTAAGATGGTAAATATGCTAAGATGTGTTCATTTCCCTTACGTTGCCTACTGGGATGTCGATAAAATATCTTTTACTTCATTGAAGTCGGTTTTGAAATACGCCAATCAGAAATACCCCAAGCTTGGTTAAAGTCTGTCTCAAATTAGATGTCAGGTGAATATGTCCGCGAATAAAAACAAGTGTTTTGCATGAGTAATTTTGCGTTATTACAAATCTCACCTGACATCTATTTTGAGATAGACATTAGTTATGTGTTTTGAATACCAATCAAAGCCGCGTAAAATCGGCATAAACCAATGAGAAGCCAGAATCACTTGAATCGTCAAAATGAGAAAATGAATCCTTTTTTTGTACACAGCTCTACCATGCTTGCTTTTTTACAAGCAGATTCCAAAAACACGTAAAATGACACGTAATTCTCGTTACTTTGAAGTAAATTCAGATTTGATAATTGACAAGATAAATTCGTAGCTGAATACAGTTGGAGAATCTTAGAATGGAACAGAATTTGAAAATGGCATTTGAAAATGATACCACCTTCGAAGATGTATTACTCAAAATGAATTGGATGATGTTTTACAAAACAGGCCACTTCGTTCGACATTTATTTGTTTTGCTCATTATGTTCCGATTTGCTGTCATTGTTGAATCCTTAGAACATGTTTTGCAGATGTCGTTATGAACACGTCATAATATTCAGATTCTGCATGACTTGTTTTCATTGCCTTATTTTCATTTAATTACTGTCGTTGCAGCTTTGTGGCAAAGAAGAACTTATTTTGGAACTATCAAATGCCTTCGGCTATCCAGCTTACAAATTTGTTTGCTCTGAAGGTCTAGGAACCAGGAGGTTGGCCGAAATATTCAAAGGGATTGCTGCTACAGGTAATTTGCTATCTAAGAAAAAATTTGTTGTGAAATGGTACGTAATTTCTATAGCTCAAGAGACAATAGACCTTTTTAGCTATTCTGCCAAACAGTTAGACTTACGACGTGATTCCTTGTATTCGTTCAATATTTATAATCTGATTTTTTTATTTTCTCTCATATAAGTTTGAGCGATAACCATCCAATTCAATGAGCGATACTGAGACTTATGTAATGAGTATAATATTTTGTTGACATATGTTGAATTTTAGAACGTACCCGACAATGATAGAAGCTCTCCCGCCGATCACTCGAAACCTTTCGAACCAAATTGCAGAAAAATAATCCAAACTAATGCGAAGAAATCGAAATTTGGGAGCATTTTAACTTTCTATTAGAATCATGAGTTGTTATAAATTAACAATGTTGAAAAGTTTAACTTAATTAGTTTATAATTGACAGAGGATGATCTTGGTGAGCTATTTAGATCATTTGGAACTTGTCGTTTGTAGCAAACGTCGAACGTAATTTCGTCATCAAACTTTATTCAACTGAGATGATTGTGATACCATCGGCTTTGCCAGTATTTCTATAGATGTACGTAGATGTGGACTGCATGTAATGGTGATTCATGAGTCGCAAAACAATTGATCAGTATATTTTCATGAATCAGCTGCCTGCGTTTGCTCATTCAAAAAATGTCTATTGATTCTTGACTTCCCGCGGCTTGACTTTTTTCACAGCTAAGAATGATGGTTTTTAGGGAAATTGATCTCCCATGATCAAAAGTGTCGCCAATCTAGAATGCAAGTTGACTGAAAAGGCTTGTAAAATAGAAACAGTTTGAAATGAATATCTCAAATCGAAAGTAAGGGTCACTCGCTTTGTCTGAACGTGCCTGCAAGAATTTTGTTTTAACAAACCTACTTATCATCAAATTTTGTTTGTATTTTAGGATCATGGGTTATATTTCAAAACATCAACCAACTTTCAAGTTCAGCGATGTCTGTCATCACCCAGTTGATCAGTAATGTATCTGAGAGTTTAAAAGCCAAAAAAACATCAGCACTCAGCCTAGACGAAGAAATTATGTTATCACCCAACTCCAAAATCTTTGCAACTTTAGAGCTCAATAAATGCTTCACGGAAGCTAGGACACTTCAGTTATTCCCTCAAATTGCTTCATCGTTGTACTCCTTACCGTCAGAGTTGCTGGCGCAATTCCGTCCTGTGTGTCTGTCGACTCCTGATATGCGATGTGTTTTGAAAATGCATCTGATTGCTTGCGGCTTCACTTTTGCGGAGGAGGTTGCCACTGACTTAACGAAGATCCATTCCACGTGGTTGTCATTATCCATGGCAGCAGCAGCACCATCTTTAAAAGTGCTATGCAGTTTGATTGCTGATGCCGGTGATAATCTGGACACATTAATATCAGTCGAAAGCGTGCAGAAAGTAACTGATGTTGAGATTGGGAAAGTGGACGATGACACATCAAGCGAAGACTCCTCAAGTTTGATTTTATCAGCTACTGAGGCAGTTCTTGTTGCTAATTCACCAGAGAAGGTTGATGAAATCATTGTTACAGGTACGTAACACATTAAGCAATATACCTCTGATGAAACTACGCAATTGTGTGCTTACCCAAAAGCCTTGGTCGAACCCTCTTTAAAGCTTAGTTTATCAGTTACGGAAGCAATTTTTGCTGCCAGTTCATCAGATAAGGTTGATGAAATCAATGTTACAGGTACGTAACACATTAAGGGTATCTGATGCTCTAGGAAGACTAGGGGGCTCATTCGGCCCCCCTATTTTATTTCTGTTGTGTACAACATAGAGCCATGAAACTTGGCATGTGTATAGTACATCATGAGATGAACCCAAAAATGGAATCTATTTTTAGATATGTCACGTGACCTGCTCATGACGTCACAATGCTACATTTTCAAAATCATAAGGGTTCAGTACTAAAAAATGTCAATCGCTGATTACCAGAAAAAGAAAATCAGTAAGGATGTCAGTCTACTTTTTAAGTATTCTGTGGTCAAATTGTATTTGCTTTGTAAACAAAATTTATTAAAAAATACTGACGTCATGACACAACAATTCAAAGAATGTGCGCATTGCATAAATACGGCGATTTACTGGTCCAAATTTCAAAATAATTGCTCAGTTCGATAGAGCATCTAAAATAGGTTATATTCCTAGCTTTGCATTGATTTCCCAAGTTCCCTGTAGATTTTATTAGGATTTATTCAAAATTTGCGGTTGACTTCTTTTGAAAATAAATTGTGTTTGCCCCCTGGAATGAATTTAATTTTTCTAAAAAACATATTTTTGGGTGTAAGAAAGATAAAAAGTAAAATTCAGAAAGTTACAGAGTGGTGAATGCAGTTAGTACGGATATACAGCCCCCCCCCCCCCCTAGGCTTGATAGGGTTAAGCAATATACCTCTGACGAAACTACGCAATTGTGTTCTTACCCAAAAGCCTTGGTCGAACCCTCTTCAAAGCTTAGTTTATCAGTTACGGAAGCAATTTTTGCTGCCAGTTCATCAGATAAGGTTGATGAAATCAATGTTACAGGTACGTAGCACATTAAGCAATATACCTCTGATGAAACTACGCAATTGTGAGCTTACCCAGAAGCGTTGGTCGAACCCTCTTTAAAGCTTAGTTTGTCAGTTACGGAAGCAATTTTTGCTGCCAGTTCATCAGATAAGGTTGATGAAATCAATGTTACAGGTACGTAACACATNTCTGTGGTCAATTAGCATTTTCTTTACAAAGAAAATTTATTAAAAAATGATGACATCATCACACAAAAATTCAAGAGTGTGGGCATGCGCATTGCATAAATACGGTGATTTACTCTTCCAAATTTCAAAATGAGTAGTCAGTTCGATAGAGCATCAAAAATAGGATATATTCCTAACTTTGCATCATTTTCCCAAGTTCCCTATAGATTTTATTATGGTTGATTTAAAATTTGCGGTTGACCTCTTTTGAAAATTAATTGTATTTACCCCCGGAAATTGAATTTCAAAATATATTTTTGTGTGTAAGAAAGATGAAAAGTAAAAGTCAGATAGTTACAGAGTGGTAAGTGCAGTTAGTACGGATATACAGCAGAAAAGCTGTTGGGGGCTGATTTAGCCCCCCCCCCCCCCCCCCCTAGGCTTGATAGGGTTAAGCAATATACCTCTGACGAAACTACGCAATTGTGTTCTTACCCAAAAGCCTTGGTCGAACCCTCTTCAAAACTTAGTTTATCAGTTACGGAAGCAATTTTTGCTGCCAGTTCATCAGATAAGGTTGATGAAATCAATGTTACAGGTACGTAGCACATTAAGCAATATACCTCTGATGAAACTACCCAATTTTGAGCTTACCCAGAAGCGTTGGTCGAACCCTCTTTAAAGCTTAGTTTGTCAGTTACGGAAGCAATTTTTGCTGCCAGTTCATCAGATAAGGTTGATGAAATCAATGTTACAGGTACGTAACACATTAAGCAATATACCTCTGTCGAAACTACGCAATTGTGTTCTTACCCAAAAGCTTTGGTCGAACCCTCTTCAAAGCTTAGTTTATCAGTTACAGAAGCAATTTTTGTTGCCAGTTCATCAAATAAGGCTGATGATATCAATGTTACAGGTACATAACACATTTAGCAGTATATATCTGTTAGCCACTTTGAATAACGAATTATGGCAAGGGGCTAGATATAAAAACAGTAACTTTACTTTTACTTTTCTTTTAACCAAGCATAGCATATGTCTTTAGCTGCAACCATGAAGTGCTAAGATGAGTTTTTCCCTGTTTTATTGACATATCCTGGTCGGATCGATAGAGCTGAGACTGTGACTGTGTAAGCGATGCCATAAAGCATAGCTTATATAAAATTTGTATGCTCCAAAAGCTTTTTAGGTGACAACTGATAAATCACTAGTCGATCGCCTAATAAAGAGAATAGTAATGTTACCTAGATTAGTGTTTCCTTTTGTATAAAAAAATCAAACAAAAGACAGCCAATCTGTGGATTCCTATGCGATTTCTGTTCTTTCATTGGTTGCATCGACTTCATTAACGATGAAAAAGGGAAATCTAAAAGAATTCACAACTAGGTGGTGCGTATCTTGGTTTGCTTCATTTAATGAGTTTTACGTAATTTCTTTGCTTCTCAGAAAACGCCGATTATGACGCCATCTCAGAGAAAAGCGAATCCGTGAACATGCCGAGTGATGAACGCATTGAACTTGACATGAAATCAATGGAGCAAAGGAGCATTGTTTTGGCACTGCGAAGTACAGTTGCGCCATCATTATCGGGTGCAGATGCTGTGATGTTTGCTACGCTACTTGCTGATTATTTCCCTGCCCTGGGTATTCCACTGATGTTTGATGATGACTTCGGAGATCATAAGGAACTATCAGTAGCCGTTGATACAATTGGGTTATCCCTAGAGAAGGACAAAGGGGCACCTCTACGATCCTTGCCTAGTTCTCCACAGCCAAAGAATCAAGGTATGTAATTAAAATCGTACCGTTCGTTTAAAAAAGAGTTGGACCCTTTGGACGATTGAAAAGCTGACCAATTTGGACAATGGTAGCGAAATGGTAGCGAAACATGCTTTAATTTATCGATAAAAGTCGAACTTAGCAAAATTTTACTTTTGTGCCAAAACTTAAAGGTACCGTGTCCATATATAAGGCCAGCGTATAACAAACCTGTCAACATCCATCAAATTCTCGGCAAATGATTGGTTGCTATTCAAACTGATCACATGAATAGAGACAATTGCTGTAATGCATGAATGAAAAGAAATTTTGATTGATCACATGCCTTGCTCTGGGAGGCCTACTGGTATGGACACATTACCTTTAAGTGTTTTAAAGGGAGTACAAAGACCAGCATGTTTTGCGCACAGTCAGCGTCTTGCTCTGCACAGCTTCCAGACTAACTGACTGTACGAAATTCACAAAAACAAAAACAAACGATGGCAAAGGCTGCTGGTCTTTGTACTCCATTTAAACGAGACTCTGATATGTTATCGATTGCTTTGACAGACATCAAGAAAACGCCAATTGTTGTTTGCCTGCTAGAAAATCTTTTATATCCAATTATGTCATGAAAGATGAGAATGCGTTGAACTTCTGTTTTGAAACGAAATTTTGTAGCTGATTTAGTAGTCTGATTCAGGCGTTCATCCGCAGAGAAAAGCAAGNTAAAGGGAGTACAAAGACCAGCATGTTTTGCGCACAGTCAGCGTCTTGCTCTGCACAGCTTCCAGACTAACTGACTGTACGAAATTCACAAAAACAAAAACAAACGATGGCAAAGGCTGCTGGTCTTTGTACTCCATTTAAACGAGACTCTGATATGTTATCGATTGCTTTGACAGACATCAAGAAAACGCCAATTGTTGTTTGCCTGCTAGAAAATCTTTTATATCCAATTATGTCATGAAAGATGAGAATGCGTTGAACTTCTGTTTTGAAACGAAATTTTGTAGCTGATTTAGTAGTCTGATTCAGGCGTTCATCCGCAGAGAAAAGCAAGGATTTGTGATAAGGCTGAATTAGCGACTTCTTAAGATCTCCAAAAGAAGGCAAGAATGAAAATAGTATGAAACTTTATGAAATCTATAAAGGATTCTGAAACTCTACAAAGGATTCTGAAACTGTGTCAAACTGTATAAAATGTTGATACAATTTGGCGATTTTGATGTCTTTAGTGCAATATATCACCTTTCGTAGATGGAAAACAACAGTTTTTTATCATAATTGTAAAATTCCAGGTAGGAGGATTGTAAGCTGAAGAACCCAATGTTTACGTCCTGTTTGTTAGACATAAGACTCAAATGTTATTCCCCTGAATACCAGTCATAATTTAAATGAATAGTTGAGTACTTCGCCATAACTGAGCATCTTTCAGCCCAGTACTGCAATGCAAAGTAGTTTTTTCAACCGTTTATAGTTCTATAGCTATTTACTGATTTCTTGCTTTTAAAAGAACATAAACAAATCGCATATTTATAAACAATAAGTATTAAGTTACAGTAGCTGAAGAGTGCTGGGGTTGGGTTGACTACACACGGGGGTTGGGTTGACTACACACGCTGGATATACATACTGGCCTTGCTGATTACGTCTTTTTTTTTAATTTTAGCAATCTTTTAACGATTCTTGTTGTCGTTATCGCTCAGTATCTTTACTTTTTCTGCAGCGCCAAAAGACTTCGAATCAGCCGTTCACGTTGCAATGCAAAGATTGGGCTTGCAGCCAGGAAGTGCATTTGTCTCCAGAGTTGTACAGCTCTCACATTTAGTTTCTATTCACAAAACGGTACATAATTAGCTTCTATTTATTTTTTCTTAGCTATTTTGTAGATACCCCTTTAATATGCAGAAGCATATTAAGGATATGTTTGACAAAATGTGCGTTTTCTGTNTCAGCCGTTCACGTTGCAATGCAAAGATTGGGCTTGCAGCCAGGAAGTGCATTTGTCTCCAGAGTTGTACAGCTCTCACATTTAGTTTCTATTCACAAAACGGTACATAATTAGCTTCTATTTATTTTTTCTTAGCTATTTTGTAGATACCCCTTTAATATGCAGAAGCATATTAAGGATATGTTTGACAAAATGTGCGTTTTCTGTCGTTGCCTGAATTAAGAAACATTACATAATTGCATTTTAATCTGTTTAGACAACGTAACACAAGTTAACAATTACCTGTTTTATTATTCAAGCAATGTCTCGAACTCACTTTTCTTTACTTTTAGTTAAAGCACTTTTCTTTACAAAATTATCAAAAACACACACATGAAATAACAGCTCCTCCCCATTAGCCAATCAAACTGGGGGAACAAAATTTGGGACATCCTATAGAAGATTGCCGCCGGTCGATGCAGACTTTTAGAATAGTTCTGTACTTTACAAATATTCCTGGTATAGTGCTAGCGTAACATTGGCAAAATAATTGATGTTTTGCTTTAAAATTTATCAAGTGATCTCTCGTGTGATATTTATGTATAGATACACCTTTCATAAGACTTGTCCATATCCGTTCCTTGCTGTTTTGTTGTGTTAATACCTATTGAAAGCGTCTATTCTTATTATCATGCTATTTCACAAATGAAATGTGTCACGTTTTACTTTGCATTTGTTTTATTTTGTAAGTGAAAAATTCTGTTTCTGCTTACTATAGGTGATAGTTGCTGGTCCCCCTGGTTGCGGTAAAACAGCGTGCATTCGTTCATTGATAGCAGCTGAGAGAGAGATGGGACATAACATCATTTATGATTCAATGTATCTTGGTGTTTCTGAATCCGAAGAACTATTTGGTCATAAGAAGAAATCAGGGTTTGTATGATTTCTTGAGATGTATTCTCTTAATACATAAAACGTTTTTCAAATTCTCAAAATAATGCGAGGAAAGAGATATAGTCAAATCATTGTCACCTTCTCGAGAAAAGCTCCAGAGACAGGGATGTCTTCATATTTTGTTTTGAAATGTTTGATCAGAATTCGGAGGAAGGGTAAGCCTCGCGATGGGAGCTTTTGAGGGCTTCAAGAAAGTTGCCCAAAAGTCCTTATGGAAGTTCGAAGATCTATTAAGCTTATTGGAAATAATGCAAAAACGCACGGAGAAAGTAAGCAAAGCAAATGCATCACTTCACTTTTATCTTCCTCCCTAGCATCTAATTTGAATGGTTAAGAAATGAATAGCACATTCCCGTTTGGCAACATTGAGAAGTTTTCCCCTCTAAGAAAAATAGGATAATTACTTTAAATAGGCTTGATCCCTCCAATAAAAGAATCAGCCTTTATTCCTAAGTGGTCTCATGCGTTTCTTTTATATTTGTTAAATCTCAAATAATAATGCTTATCTTTTTGGCATATTCGGCAGAATGTTGCCTTTCGAAAGTTGTTTATCTTGCTTACAGTAATCAGTTTTTCATTTAATGCAAGAAAGAAATTCACAAATCATAATGCATTAAATTTGCTCATCTTTTCTTTACAGAGGATGGGTCGACGGCTTTATGCCATCAGTATTGCGAAAAAAACTTCATGATATATGCAAAAATGAGATCGGAATGACGTCATCAGATTCTCGAGACTTGCGATGGATTCATCTCGATGGCAAGGTTCGAGTTTCATAAATTCAAGAACAAAATTACTTTCTATGTTTTGGTGCTTGTTAAAGTGGATCTGTTTTGTAAAAATTGCTGTGATCCGCTCTCTGTTTCAATTCACCTTCCATAAAATCTTTTCCAACAGTTCATGCCTTTATTTCCAAATGTAGAAGTCAAAGCCACTTCAGTACTGGCTCTTGCTCTTGCATTGTGCCCACTTGATGAATTCCTAGTAACTGAAAAATTGGTTCTTCTCATAGGTTGATTCATGTCAGATGAGATTCCTTTCGGATATACTAAGAGGCAATGGTAAGGTTTTAGTCTAATCATTTGTAGCAGACACGTTGTTTCTGTGTGAATTCAGAAGGATAATGGACGTCTTATTTATTATCATGCTTGCGTATAGAATGCTTGAAACTTGTATCTACTATGTTCACAAACCGACCGAGAAAAAGACAAGAAAGATAATTACTAATGATCAAGAATAGTGAAGTGATTATATTGGTTGATGGTCTAGAAATTTTTCAGAATTATTCTTGATGAAAAAGGAACTTCAGGAATTTTTGAAAATTTATAGGAAATAACTAAGGCTAGGTGATACTATCCAAACCGTAATTGTTCTTTTCCACAGAGACTTTTAGGATCAATTTACTAAACTTTTCGCTACGATAAGTAGAAAATTGTATTTCGGTATCATTTGTCTATGTGTAGAAAATTGCCAGTTTAAGTTGTATGACGTCGTCTGTCGTTCTATTTGCAGATGACATAACACTACCAAACTCCGAACGAGTTCATCTTCCAGCAACGATTCGATTCATCTGGGAGGTATTGCTTTGCCTTTATCTGTTTATACACTATTCCATAAACGTTCCCATGCAGTGTTTGTTCTTGACAGCTTAACATGCATGCATCATGGAGCATGCATCATACCTAATACCCTGTTGATACTTTGAGATATTATAAGAACCAAGGCGACCAGGCTGACTTGACAATTTTTGTTCTTTTGTGCAGGAGGTTTCTGTCTATAGCAGCCTAGATCTCCTTCTTAAACAGGTCGTAACTGGTATGCAAGCAACCGCTTAATGGCATGTTAAACTAATGCATATGACGTTTTTGAATTTCTTGCAGATCGACACTTTGGACGACATTTCTCCGTCGCTTCTGTCTAACTCTGGGATTTTGTCGATGAACACGACAGATGTAGGATGGAGGCTTGTCATGCAAAATTGGCTTTCAAAACAACCTGATTCAAGCAGAGAAATTCTTACAGGACTGTGCAGACGGTACATTCAAACGACACTCGATTTCTTGGTCAATGAAAAGATCATTCGCGCTGAAAGTGAAATGCAGAAAACTGTCATTGGTTATTATCATACACATGGACAAATGCAACATGTTGTCTCGTTGAGTAATTTGCAGATTGTCCAAAATCTGTTCTCGATATATGAGGTGCGTTTTGCGTCTTTTCATTTGAATTTGAAAGCCGATCTACAAAAAGGCTCATTGTACTAGGATTCTTGTATTTTTGATTCAGGAAATGTTTCATGTTTGAACGGCTAAGATGGATTCCAAGTAACGATATTCACGCTGTTTCAGACTAGAAAAATTAGATACTGTTGCACTTTTCCTGGCAATGAGGGTCATATGAGTTTAATTTAGCATATCACCTTATCATATTATCAATGTTCGGAATCACCCATCTTGTCAGAATGCATGGTTCAGTTTGCTCTTTTGCATGCGCAGATTTCCTCTCCAACATTTTGGTATGATTGATTCCACAAAAATGTTCCTATGACTCTTATTTTCAGGCACTGATATTCAATGCTCAAGACCCAGCAAGTGAATCCTTTGAGAATTTCTTCAACTTCTCTGCGTTTTGGGCATTTGGTGGCAATCTTATCAAGGATCACAGGGAGCATTTCAGTAACTGGTGGAGGGACAAATGGTCTAAGTTTGTTGTTTACCCGCATGATGTGTCGGTATGTGCTAGTTATATTGTTGTTGAAGTTTAGGAACTTTGTGGATGACTTTGATCAGATGCACATACAAGTTGATAAGAATTTGTAAACTAAAATTGTATCGTGTGGGGCAAAAAGAACCCACTTACGACTTTTAAAATATTGATGTTTTAATCTTTTAAAATCCTGAATGACATTTCTTTTTTCCTTGATTTTTTGACCGCTGTGCCTATGTCTCACGTTATAAGTAATTTTTTAATTATTTGGCCTGAAAATTCCACTTTCAAACAATGAATATTGATTAAAATTTTCTAAAGACTAAAGAAGAAAGGACAACGAGGAAAATCTTCAAAATTACAAGATAATGTTTTTCCATTNATATTGTTGTTGAAGTTTAGGAACTTTGTGGATGACTTTGATCAGATTCACGTACAAGTTGATAAGAATTTGTAAACTAAAATTGTATTGTGTGGGGCAAAAAGAACCCACTTACGACTTTTAAAATATTGATGTTTTAATCTTTTAAAATCCTGAATGACATTTCTTTTTTCCTTGATTTTTTGACCGCTGTGCCTATGTCTCACGTTATAAGTAATTTTTTAATTATTTGGCCTGAAAATTCCACTTTCAAACAATGAATATTGATTAAAATTTTCTAAAGACTAAAGAAGAAAGCACAACGAGGAAAATCTTCAAAATTACAAGATAATGTTTTTCCATTCATAATAAAATAAAGCTAAATAACGAATATACGTCAATACTGTACCGTTCATCATCATCATCATCATTAATTTATTTATACTGTAGGCGAGAAGTAATTATAGCTAAATTTACAGCTAATTTAAGCCTACTAATTTAAACCGTTCTTGGCGTAGGAAGACACAAGGTCGTCTAGCCTCCACTCCACCAAGCACGGTACTTACAACTCTACAAATCCAACTTTAAAATGAAAGACAACGACCTACGAACACATTACACCAGTAGTAAAAGAAAAAGAAGGGAATGACAGTTTCATCACGAGAATCCAGTACTTTGAGAACATCGTTGCAATAGGGGTGGTTCGAGGATTGCACACATTTGATGTTATTTTCATCACTATAAATCCTTTAATTATAATTTCAATGAAGTATTGCATTGAAGTATTACTTTCTTTCTGTTTGTCGTTGATTCTGTGAATGCAAAGAATTTCTTCTTCTTTCATATTGTAGCTATGGCAATGTAATGTTCACCCAGAGACACATGAATTTATCAACGTAGCTGATGTATTGCCAGTATATTCAAGAAAACCAAACTCATCCTTCTCACCAGATGCTCATGTTACCACCGTACAAAATATGGTAAGTATACTTATTTAGTTGCTTATAAAGAGAAAGGATATGTTGGTGCAGTCTATCAAGAAAGAATATAGAACAGTATAATTTAATTGGATTGTTATAACCCTTGCACATCCCTTTACTTACTTAGACTAAATCTATGTTCCTTCTATTGTGCCTTTATTAGGATTTCTCCGAGTGCTTCATTGTGCTGTCACAATAGACAAAGCGTTTGAGGTTTAAAGGTCGATGGCTTAGTCCCCGACTAAACCTGAAGCTTGCCTGACCATAGTTTGTTATTTTTGTTTCTGACTTTGGAATTTCGACTGGACTAGAAATATTCCAAGGTCGACGCATAGACCTGGCAAGCTGTATGCTACGACTTCGGACTTATAGGCGCACAAGGATGGGTCACTTGCAAAATGTGAATTCACATGTTGCGTGGAAATTCAATTCAATTTGGTACAGGAACNTCGAGGATTGCACACATTTGATGTTATTTTCATCACTATAAATCCTTTAATTATAATTTCAATGAAGTATTGCATTGAAGTATTACTTTCTTTCTGTTTGTCGTTGATTCTGTGAATGCAAAGAATTTCTTCTTCTTTCATATTGTAGCTATGGCAATGTAATGTTCACCCAGAGACACATGAATTTATCAACGTAGCTGATGTATTGCCAGTATATTCAAGAAAACCAAACTCATCCTTCTCACCAGATGCTCATGTTACCACCGTACAAAATATGGTAAGTATACTTATTTAGTTGCTTATAAAGAGAAAGGATATGTTGGTGCAGTCTATCAAGAAAGAATATAGAACAGTATAATTTAATTGGATTGTTATAACCCTTGCACATCCCTTTACTTACTTAGACTAAATCTATGTTCCTTCTATTGTGCCTTTATTAGGATTTCTCCGAGTGCTTCATTGTGCTGTCACAATAGACAAAGCGTTTGAGGTTTAAAGGTCGATGGCTTAGTCCCCGACTAAACCTGAAGCTTGCCTGACCATAGTTTGTTATTTTTGTTTCTGACTTTGGAATTTCGACTGGACTAGAAATATTCCAAGGTCGACGCATAGACCTGGCAAGCTGTATGCTACGACTTCGGACTTATAGGCGCACAAGGATGGGTCACTTGCAAAATGTGAATTCACATGTTGCGTGGAAATTCAATTCAATTTGGTACAGGAACAAAACCAAACTGTGGTGGAAGCTGTCTTCAAAATGATAGCCCAAAAGGGAGGGGGGGGTTACTTTCATATATACCGGTACGTGATGTGCCATTTTATTGGGTGCCTTTTTCCGACAAAAAAATAACTTTTAGGGGATCCTTTTTGGTAATACCATAATAGCCATAGACTTTGGGGTATCAGTTTCAAAAATATTTTTTAGGGTATTTAAGTTTGATTTAATTTCATTTACTCGATTAAACTTTTGGATTTTTGGCCCAATATATTAAATTTAGGGTATGCATTTTGTATGGCCTGTACATTTTGGGATATGGTTTTTGGAAAATCCATGAAGTTTCGATGGGATTTCACTTTTCAAAATTGCACACCCACGTCATTGAACAAAGCACGAAAGAGACAAAAATACAATCAGCTTTGATTACTATCTAACTAAGCCACATTGAAAGTGTCTTCGAGGCAGCTAAGGCAATCATCGACAGTGTTCTGCACTGCTCGTAGCTTTGGCTACGTGACAGATCCATTACGAACGCAAGCAGAGAAGGGCGGCAAAATACGTTGAAATTTAATCACATGATCCATACGTGTGCACTTTAATATTTTTCCCAACAAACCTACGTAAAAGTTGGTATGTATATGGTTTATTATTCGATCACCGTTTTCAGTAATACTGTATTAAAGGAAGATGCCAATTTTTGTCCCGTTGATTTATTCGTCTAAGATTAAGCTGATCCAGTTTGGTGGCAGTCTCAATTGGGAGCGAAAACTTGGTCCAGCTTAATAATCTACTACATCTACTACATCGTTGCCTGTATTTAATTTAGTAATTACTTACACATCAACTTTAATCTCTTAACCGAAAGGGCAGGTAAAGGGACTATCACACCGCATTATAACTAATTTCATGGACAAGAGGAGGTAAAAGATGCAGATGAAGATCACCGAAAGCCAGAGAATGAAATATTTAGTTGTGCAAATGATGGATATGTATTGCAGTCCATGCAATATAGCTCAGATATTCATAGTAGTAGCAGCAGTATCAAATTATGCCTCGATGACTCAGTTGGTAGAGTGCGACCCCTTAATTTGTTATCCCCCTCGCATTGTTGTACTGTCCCACGGGAGCTCAAATTTTGAAGAATTTTAAGATCCATAAATCAGTGGAATATTTTCTTGTCATTAGGTGACGTCACATTTGGTAGGAGCCTTGGCAGAATCTGGCAAGCCTACTTTACTGATAGGACCTTCAGGATGCGGCAAATCGCACATCATTAAAGATCGCCTTACGAATAACTCCAGTGATATGGCCGAAGTACAATCATTATTCATCAATGCGAACAAATTCATAACAGCAAAGACACTTTGGCAGAGAATGGACGAGTTTCTTGAATGGAAGCATACAAAGACGTTTGTGCCAAAGGGAAACAAGAGACTCATTTGCTTGATTGATGACATCAACTACTGCCATGTATGTATAAAGTGTACAGTATTCGACAAAAAGGACAGGCAAAAAATCGATTCAAAAATTCTTTTCATCTTGTCAATTTTATGAAGTTCGCTACCTTTTGCTAATAGATGTTTTAAAAATATGAAACCAGGTCTTAGTTTGAAGTTTGAAGGCTATGTCATACTTCCTCAGCATAATTGCAAACAACCAATCATATTGGACGAAAACCGATAGAATACACCTTTCACAGAGGTCTGGGTCGGCACGTTATTTTTCTGGAAGATGGCGGATACGCTGGAAGAGGGAATCTTCTTCCCAACGCAAAAGCTGAAATGCAGTTGCAGTGGGAGAAATTGTGAGCGAATAATTGCAGTCAACTCCATTTACTGGGCACTTAGAGGATCAGAAAGGCTTACAACATGAAACTAGAGAGTTACCTACCACGTAGCAGTGATATTTAGCACATTTTACAAGGACACGTTTGTTTTTTCGAGTTGTTTGAGTGAAGTTGGAATTTATGGTAATTGAAGATGAAGGCCTCGCTCGGTCAAACTAATTTCAGATTTAGTCTATGTCTATTTTATGAATGAATCTTATTGCCCATTAACTGCAGGAATACGAACAGTCGTGTATTAAGAAACAAACGATGATTTTTACTTCTTCCCAATGCTGAAGCTACCAGGAGGGCAAGCAGCAGGTTCTTCAATTTCTGCTCGTGCGTTTATTGACAAACAGTGTGGTGTGATATTTCAAGATAAAGCGCTGCTGTACATACTCGTACAATAATGTCACTTACCTGCTCCAAGCCACTTGCACTTTTTTCCAGGGTTCTCATATATTCGTAACATTTTTGTTCGAAATGAAAATCAAGCACAAACTGCAATAAATTGTGCAATTCAAGTTCAACCAATATGTCACACAAAAATATTATGTGCATCCAAGCAAAGAATATATTCCAGCAGATCTGTGATATGGTATCTCTTCCACATTGTAAACTTAAATACCACAGCACTTCTTCTATGTTTTCGTTCGAAGGTTTACAAATGATTTGTCGCAAACTCCTTTCTTTCTCTTTGATTTTGATAAACAACGAAATGACGAATACATTTAATGACGAATATTTTCCCGCCAAAGTATCGCCTTTGTTACGAGGCTCGAAGGGAACAAGAGATCTTCGCCTCCATACCTTTGTACCAAAAGTGCGAATGTCCCTTCGTATCCCTCTATTTAAAGGCAATAAATAAGCTCCATTTATTCATAGACAAACATCTAACATTGGCAAATACTCATCATGCAACCTCAATTCGCCGCACTCGAAGAAATAAAACGTTTTCTTGTAAACTATGCTAAATATCACTTTAGTGTTAAAAGTTAACTCTTCATTTTCATATTGTAAGCCTTTCTGGTCCTCTAAGTGCCCAGAAATGAAGTTAAATTCGACTTTTCTTGCATTACTTCGCCCACGTCAATTGCATTTCAGTATTTGCATCGAGAAGGGGATTCCCCATCGCAGCTAATCCGCCATCTTCCAGAAAAGTAGCGCGCCGTCCCAGACCTCTGTGAAAAGGTCTGTTGAGTTGAATTAGATGGTTTTTGACTAATTTGCCTCTATTGAATGATTTTGCGTCATTAAACGATTGTCAACTATTTTTTTGTAAGTGTCAAGCATTTATTTGTGACATTGGCAACAAAGAAGCAATGCCTGCTGAAAAATAGTGAATTGTGTTGCATCTATGGTGACCATTTAAAAGAACTCTCTTAGCTGAGCTTCCTTTCTGTGTAGCGGTGCTGTCAGAACCTCATTCCTATCAATATTCTTAGCCAAGGCCACTGAAAGCAAGATTTCTATGAAACGCATTAAGTAAATCAAGTATTGTAGTAATGCTGCTTCAAGGCAATCAATGTAATCTATCGATTGATATGGTCCAGAGTAATCAAATCGATATAAGTAAGACAGATCGACGAAAATTGTTTTGCTTCTTTGACTTCTTTTGATTACTTTTAAAATTTCTTCTTTTTTCTACCAAAGTTTGAATAAAAGATAAACATGAGACTCTGTTCTTCATTATTCGGCCGTTGCATTTGAAACCTGATTAATTCAATTCTGCTTTTTTATGATCTATTTATCTCTAGTCAAGTGATTCCGGCAGCCAATCAGCATGTGAGACGATACGTCAGCTTCTTGATGAAAATGGATCATTTTACTGTAAAGGCTGGAAATGGCGAGATATTCATGACGTCACATATCTTGCAACTTATAATCCATGGACTACAGTGTCAACCCCGCCCATAAGCAACAGGCTTCTGAATAAATGGGTCGTGATCTACTTTCCGTATCCATGGTACGAGTCTTAAATCGTTTTAGTAATGACGGGGTTCCCCAAACAAACTTCACAATCGTTTTAGTAATGACCGGGTTCCCCAAACAAATTTCACAAGCAAGCTATGTTTTTTACTTGTATTGTAAATAACCAACTTTAAAGAATGTTAAATGAAATGAAATGAAAATGAAAAAGATCACATCTAGCTCGCGACACATGCTTTGTATCAGCATTTAGTTAAAAGGCGTGGCTATCTTTTGAGACATTGCATGGTCATTTTAAGCCGCGATTTCTTTCCAAAAAACTGCATTTAAAGAAAATTTAGAATCTTCATTCGTTTAGATTAAAAGAATCGCTATCTTCTGCGATTAAAAGAGTCGTCCGCGTTTTATAAAGATTTAAGATAGAGATCGATTTAAATTCCTCTTGAGAANATAACTTTTACAATATTGTAACTTTTTTGTAAAGTACAAGTTTTCCTGACTGAAGCAGATAAATTGACCAAAATTGACTATGAGCAAATACACTTTAATGGATTATATATATTGCTAAAACCCGTGATAAGAAATATACCGCGTGGATACAATATTTAATAAATGTAGTACAATATAGTGAAACATTGTATAAGTTTGATATCATACATAGGATATTTAGGGTAGAATACATCGGATATATGTTTAAAAGATACATAAAAGTGCAGTAGCTAGGCCAACCTTTTTCCCACCTAAAAACAGACGATTGCGCTGAAGATGGCGTCGGGGAATTTTTTTACCATGGTCCTTTGCGTCTCAAGGAATTTCTATTGATCCGATTGGTTGATTTACGATTTGACGCAAAGAATCATGGTAGAAAATTCCCCAACGCCATTTTTCGCGCAATCGTCTATCAAACCACTTCCTTTTTGTCATTATTTGGGGCAGACTTTGAAGCTATCATAACCTTTCGAACATTTATGCCGGGTGACCTCAAAAAAGTGGATTTCTTTTTAAATCGTCAAAATTTGATTATACTGCAGATCATAAAATTACCTTGATGTGCATTTGTGTCAAGGACCAAAGTTATTTTTGACGTATTACAATATCTTGAAATGGCTTTGAATTTGTGGGTATACAGTAAAAACCCGCGTATAAGAACCTACTATTTTGCAAGTCAGCCTAGGTTCTTAAACAATGAATACAATGGATTGGTTCTTATTAAACAATTGAAAATTTGACAATTTCAGCGTGTAGATTCTTAATCCACTAGGTTCTTATACGCGGGTTTTTACTGTATTTGTTTTGCAAGCTACCTGATTTTGAGGCATACTCCGAAATCACAAGAAATGATTATCAAATTGAAGTTTCATTCCACACTACGTATTGAATCGGTTATTGATGCCCTTGACAAAGCTCTTATATCATAACTTTCATACGAAGTCGCAAGGCATATCTTTTTGGCTAAAGATGCGACATCTCGCAAAATACTATTGCTCAAAATATGGTTTTTCATCCCTTTGTTTCGTTGCATCTCTCCCAAAAGAATATAATAACAAACATCTACCGAATTTATTCGGTCTTTGAAGCAGATTCACGAAAAGCGAATTCAAAGATCGGTAAAATAATAACATTTTGGTGAATTTTCAAAAGTTTCACTTTTGTTTGGGTCACACAGTACTGCCTGCCTATTTCTATCCTCTTATCTTTTATCTCGTTCTATACATCTGAGAGCAGACCTTGAAACCCTTATAATTTTCTAACTGTCTTTGCCTTTCTGTCATCTTATTGCATAAGGTCACCGTCCTTCATTGAAGCGCCCGTTTCAAAAATCGTCCCTTTTTCAAAAAAGCGCTCCTCCTCCCTCTGAAGAAGCACCAGTCATCTCACTTCTTTAGCAAATACAAGGAAGGTGCTAATTACTTTACAATAGCGTGCAACGTTTTATGATTTTAAGGATCTCAGATTTTTGGGATTTCGAGATATTTTCTTGAACTTTAGAGGAATAAGGGGTGCTTACGAAAGGAAATACGGTACGTTTTTCTTAAGGAGAAGGTCCTGCTTGTGGTGCACTTTCTGTCTCTTGTATTGTATCAACTTGTCCACATCGGCATTTTAGGTATCGTAGTGTATATCGCCGAATTCTCTTGCTGAAGAAAATCAACGCAAGGGCATTTAATGTTCCATTTGCGTATGAGCCAATAATTGCCCACAGCAACACGTATAGGAAGCTGCCTTGTGCTAAACCGCCTTGCAGATTGATAACTGATCTCACAATCATTAAACTATGATTAGGGACGTAGCAGACGAAGAGAGAGATCAGTATGAACAATGTAGCCGTTGCGAATGCTTTATCAGTCCCTCTTTGACTGGCCACGGCACCAATATTTGGTCTATTCAGTTTTATGTTCTTTGTTCTGTTGCGTATTGCTTTGTAAGTGGCAATGTAGAGGATAAATGTAAGTAATATCACCAGAATGTAGACTGCTGTGAAGATTGTGTGGTAGATATAGAAGAAACCAAACAGTGATGAAAGTGTTATGAGGATCGCTGAGCCGAAATTAAAGATAACATTAAGGAGAACCAATTGCTTGCATCTTGCTTTCGTCATGATTGTGTTGTAACGCATGAGATACTTCATATGAAGATATCGATCAAGGGCTATTAGAGTAATCATTAAAGCTGAAAATGGGCTGATTTGATAAAGTATCATCTGAATTACAACGTTCAAGGTATCCTGGGTCACCCTGCTGGCAAGGGGAATCATTTGTATTCCTAGCTGCAAAACTCCGATACTCGCATCTGACATACAAAGGTACATTATAAGTCGATACGATATTATATTGACAAGCTTCAATTTTCTCAAGGCGTGAATCAAGAAACCATTGGTAACGATATTAGCGACACCTATTGTTGTGTTGATTGAGAGTATGGCTACCAGTTCTCCATATGACCATCCGCCGTACTCAATGATTACTGTTTCATACTTTGATGAGGTGCCTTCAGCCGCCATTTCTTTCGCCTTAACAGGATCTCTGGAGAACAAGATTTTCTTTGTCAAGAATTTTCAGTAATGTGCATTTGGAGGACGTTAGATCTATATGGATATGGATAGGATAACCCTAAATCACAAGTTCGAGGACACTGTTATAGTAGAATAATTGTAGTAAATTAGATTCTTTGCCTACCTTGAAATGCCATAAAGCTCTCTTCCTTCGCATTGACAGCCTTTCTCGGCCATATTTGCTCGTAGTAAGTTGGAGTTCTCTGCCACGAGATGCTAGGCCCAAACCGTTATTTTCAAGGTAATGATCTATCCCTGCTGCGCAATTTTGTCCTACGCAAGGTTCTCAAAATCGGCAGTCTATTTTGAGAACCTTGCACAGGACAAAATTGCGCAGGAGAACAAGGGCAAATAATCTTTCAATAGAGCCGAACCGGATATTTACATTTGCACGTTAGCCAATCAGATATGACCAAGAAGTCACATAAACAAAAGAAACGACGGGAGAAAGTACCCTTCACGTTTGGCTCGTCGTGCCAGCGACTATCATGGGCGGTAGGAGACGCGTGGATTGCTTGTTGAAAAATATTGCGGTCATAGGNCAAGGTATCCTGGGTCACCCTGCTGGCAAGGGGAATCATTTGTATTCCTAGCTGCAAAACTCCGATACTCGCATCTGACATACAAAGGTACATTATAAGTCGATACGATATTATATTGACAAGCTTCAATTTTCTCAAGGCGTGAATCAAGAAACCATTGGTAACGATATTAGCGACACCTATTGTTGTGTTGATTGAGAGTATGGCTACCAGTTCTCCATATGACCATCCGCCGTACTCAATGATTACTGTTTCATACTTTGATGAGGTGCCTTCAGCCGCCATTTCTTTCGCCTTAACAGGATCTCTGGAGAACAAGATTTTCTTTGTCAAGAATTTTCAGTAATGTGCATTTGGAGGACGTTAGATCTATATGGATATGGATAGGATAACCCTAAATCACAAGTTCGAGGACACTGTTATAGTAGAATAATTGTAGTAAATTAGATTCTTTGCCTACCTTGAAATGCCATAAAGCTCTCTTCCTTCGCATTGACAGCCTTTCTCGGCCATATTTGCTCGTAGTAAGTTGGAGTTCTCTGCCACGAGATGCTAGGCCCAAACCGTTATTTTCAAGGTAATGATCTATCCCTGCTGCGCAATTTTGTCCTACGCAAGGTTCTCAAAATCGGCAGTCTATTTTGAGAACCTTGCACAGGACAAAATTGCGCAGGAGAACAAGGGCAAATAATCTTTCAATAGAGCCGAACCGGATATTTACATTTGCACGTTAGCCAATCAGATATGACCAAGAAGTCACATAAACAAAAGAAACGACGGGAGAAAGTACCCTTCACGTTTGGCTCGTCGTGCCAGCGACTATCATGGGCGGTAGGAGACGCGTGGATTGCTTGTTGAAAAATATTGCGGTCATAGGTTGGGGTTATTAAGATTAAATTAGCCTCCAAAACATCGCGGCTAATTTAATCTTAATAACCCCAACCTATGACCGCAATATTTTTCAACAAGCAATCCACGCGTCTCCTACCGCCCATGCGACTATAAGGTAAATTCAGTAAAAATTCATATTTTTCAACTCAGCACTAATATCTTTAAATTTTCCTCGCGGATATTTTTAGAAGAACGAGTAAATCTGGGAAAAACGGCTTTTGAAGTAGGCCCATCATTTAGGGTCTTCATCCTTACCAAAAAATGCCAAGCCAAAAAACGAAGTAAAATCGAATCAGTGTCTTTCTATTTTGCAACTATCATCGCAAATACATTTAAAAAGCCACAGCTCGCTTTTTAACAGTACCAAACTTTTATTACCGAGGCAATGGCAATGCAAACCTTCGCATTTTTGACACGAGAACAACAGAACAGTGGATCTCCTATTCGGGTAAAATCGTGCAAAAAAGGCAAAATGCGATCGATTTTCGCTTCGTTCTTAAAAATTTTCCATCTGAAGAATTTATAAAACCTTGATCTTTACTTTTGCTGTTCCTAATTCTCAGAAAGATCCGGTGTACTTCATGTCTTAAAAACTATGCAATTGGGTAGACGTAACGTAAATGCTTTTACCTGTTTACTTCCTTTACTATGGATCCCTGCCCGTTGCTATTGATCTCCTGGATCTCTCAAATGTTGTAATTTGAGCGTAACGAAAATACATTGCCATTTGTGCCGGAAAAGCTTTGTATGGGCTTTGTATATCTCCTTTCCTCTGAAAATTTATGTTTCGATATTCAAGAACAAACACAAGGTTTAGCTCATTACCCCAAATAAGTAAAGGTGCAAGATTTTGATCAAATGAATCAAATATGTCTAACCTTGAAAGTATATCATTTAACAGATCCAAAGATGTAAAGTAGACTAGGGATTACAACCATCTTTGTTGTAAACTGTAGCTTGTTGGTGTTTTATGTCAGAAACTTGTCCTGTTGATTCAAAGGGTCTGTTATTTCTGAATTTGGCTTCCCTCGAAGACTCAAGTGCATACAAAAAACAGCACCAGGTGCCTACTAAAAAGCATACGATAGAGAAACATGATAGATAACATGATTGATAGAAAAAATTATTTGCTGGGAACTTCGTTGATAGAATGAACTTATTAGTAATGTTTAACTATCTGAGCACTTTGCTAGCCAAACATGCAATGTAGATAATTCTTGTAAGCAAATCTCCTCTCGTTTCGGGCAACAACAGAATACTTCACGGATTCCTTACTCCAACAGACATTATTGTTGATCATCTTTGGTAACATGGAGGTACTTGTCCCTCAAATCCCCTACAGCAGCTAGTTCTAACATTTCTTCTCAATTTTGAATATTTTTGGAGACTCTTTTGGAACGACTGCAGAGCAATCCTATTTTACTCAACGGTCTCAACTCACGTCAGGTCAAGACTTTTCCTGCCACTCGAAGTTTTGATCTTTTGATCAATGATCGAAGAGAGCTAATGTCACGCTCAGAAACTGACGAACGAAATCGGAAATTGATGAATAATGTTTATAAATGAGATAATATTTTGAAATGAAATGAAATCGACAAAAAGAATCATTAAAATTCATCAACAAAGTTTAGACGTTCGCTGCAGTAAAATCAAACAGCATTTGATCCTTGCTGATTCCCTAGGAACGCAACGACGAGGGAAGACCTAAGGCTGATCGTTGCCACTGCCTCGGTAATAAAGTTTGGTACTGTTAAAAAGCCAGTTGTGGCTTTTTCAATGTATTTACAAATATTTGCAAAATAGAAAGACACTGATTCGATTTTACTTCGTTTTTGGAGGGCTTATTTGGTAAGGAGGATGAAGACCCCAAATGATGGGCCTACTTCAAAAGCCGTTTTCTCCAGATTTACGTGTTTTTTTGGAAATATCCTGGAGGAAAATTTAGAGATATTAGTGCTGAGTTGAAAAATATCAATTTTACTGAATTTAGCTTATAGTCACTGGCACGATGAGCCAAACGTGAGGGGTACTTTCTCCCGTCGCTTCTTTTGTTTATGTGACGTCATGGTAATATCTGATTGGCTAACGTGCAAATGTAAACATCCGGTTCGGCTCTATTGAAAGATTATTTGCCCTTGTTGCGCAGGAGGGATAGATCTTTACTGTGAAAATAACGGTTTGGGCCTAACATCTCGTGGCAGAGAACTCCAACTATGGACAACTATACGTACGAGCAAATATGGGCGAGAAAGGCTGTCAATGCGAAGGAAGAGAGCTTTATGGCATTTCAAGGTAGGCAAAGAATCTAATTTAGTACAATCAATCTACTATAATAGTGTCCTCCCACTCGTTCCGAAATTTACTACAATCGTCGTAGTTTGGATCCTCCCCCTGAACTGAACTGATAAACTGCTACAGCGTTTGACTCATGATGTAGTTGTACGCCCGGGGGTACTTGACTTTCATTAGTACGGGGGTGTGCACTCCAAGAAATAATTTTTTGACCCGGCTCTAGAATTTTCCCCTCCAAACGATACCCGGCATTAGAAAAAATCGGAAAAAATCGGCGAAAAGTATACTCCAAAACATACAAAAATACACTGTGCATCATTGAAATAACAGTCCGCTCGAACACAGTGGCGTAGCCAGGGTGCTGTCTTTGGGGGGGCAAAATTGCGAGCGAAGCGAGCAAATATTGCGGGTCCGGGGGCTTGCCCCCGGAAATTTTTTTGGGGCCACGCCCTTCAGAACGTCGGAAAACGCCCCTTTTTGGAGACACCATCCTAATATGAGAAGGAGAAGAGTCCTCATGATGGGCTATTCGGCGAGAAAAACTTCGATAATCAGGAGAAGGTGTGGAGACATTCATGATCTTCCAGGGGCGAAGCTAAAGAGAATTATTTGGGGGTGCAGACCCCCAACTTGCCGACAAGAAGGGCGTTCCTCGCAGGTGCGGATCCAGCCTGAAGTTGAACGGGGGTGGCCCGAACTGCAGATCCAGCCCGAACCAACAGAGAGGGCACCGAAAGTGAGACGTCTTTGCAAGTCTGGTGTGGAAACTTACTGAATAACGCCAGAATTGTATGTTTTTCGCCACATTCTGATGGAAACAGTTCAACGAGTGCGTTAGTGCAGGCCCGTAGGAGTATTTTAGCGTTTAGGTGGGCATCGTCTTGCGCCGAAGGCGCTATAAAAGCGGGGGCAGGCCCAGCCCCCCGAAAAAAATTTAAGGCCACGCCCTTTACTTTGGCTTAGAACGTCTCTCCTGACTCCATGTTGGCGATTGCTAAAATTGAAAGTTAAACAACGTTTGTAGCAAAGTTTCTTTAAATTAGCACATACAGGAAAATTTTTAAGGGGCACACTCTTTTACTTTGGCTTAGAAAGCCTCTTTCGATTCAAAATTTTGCCATTGTTGAAATGGAAACTTGGAAAATTTTGAAAAATTCATACCACACCAAATCTATAAATTCTTGATTAACCGAAAAACTAAAAGTTGGGGGGTGCCGCACCCCCCC
>REGM01000220.1:188896-203393 GCA_004194415.1 Aurelia aurita | reverse complement strand
CCCCCCTTGCCCCCCCTGGCTACGCTACTGCTCGAACATGAAACCCTTTTGACAACTATGGAACGCCGTTTGCACAAAAATGACATAAACTATGTTTATGTTATATAAACATAGTTTATGTGCACATAAACATAATTTATGTAACATAAACATAGTTTATGTCCATTTTTGTGCACATAAACATAGTTCCTTTGGCAATCAACACAATCATGATTTCATTCAAATTCAACCAGCCAGTTGTAATTGTTTTCAAATTAAACAATGCTCAGATCTTAAACAATACAATCATGATTGTTTTGATTACCAAAGGAACCCAAGGAATATCGCCCAACAAGACAAGTAAAGTTTGTAAAGTTATTCAAGTTATTGGATCAAAGCGAAGCTATTCTCAGTTCAAAAGTTATTTTATTTATGTTTCCGTACCCGAGACCAAAAGTTCGAAGCGTTTTGGCATAGGTGTTTTCGACCAGCTAGCGTACGTAAATCATTTCAACTTCTATCTTCGTCAAAACTAGGTATAACCTTTAGAAAACTTTGGACCAAACCCTCCTTGATCAAGATCTGGCAATTGGTATTTACTATTTAGTCTTCTCTGCCAGCAACTACTTGTTTTTTGCATTTTGTATTTAGTCTTCTCTGCCAGCAACTATCAGAAAAGCTCGTTCAGATTTCTTCAGATCTTCTTTCATAGCTCGATATCTATTTCTATATAGAGAGCTTTCAAGGTGGAAGGAAACCATTGCCTTCAAATTAAACATTTTACAGAGAGTAGTAGAGTATTAGTTATTTTGCAAGAATTTAGAAAAGAGATTCATACTCACGCGTTCTGACCTGACTCGTGTTTGAATTACAGTGCCTTCAGGCTTGTCGGAAAATGTGTCAACTTCTTGAGTCCACTGGGCATCAATACACGTTCTGAGAATTGAGCTAATTGTATGAAGTTGTCACGTTAATGAGTGGGGCGGTTGTATGAAGTATGAAGTTAATTGTATGAAGTTTTCACGTTAATAACACACCATTTCTGCTTAAACAGCACAAATGGGATTCAGCTTCATTGTACAATTTAATCATTTAGTGCGATTTAGTGTTGTTGAAAAGATATCATTTGGCTTATCAGCAATGTAAACATAAATAAGCCCAAAATCTGGGCTATTAGTAAAGTAGGGAACGCAACGGGGAATCAGGGAATCGGGGAATATACCTTGCGTTCCTTTGGCAATCAAAACAATCATGATTGTATTGTTTTAGATTTTAACATTGTTTCAGTTCAAAGCGTTTGGATCCAGCTGGCTGAATTTGAATGAAATCATGATTGTTTTGATTGCCAAAGGAACGCGCAGATGGTTTCTTGCTCGTACTTCGCTATGATTCAGGAGATTCCCCTAACCAGCGCGTTTGCAGCTTTGGCCAAAACCCAAAAGCTCTGGCTTGGAGGTGTAGGAAAATTTGAAATTTCAAGATTAATATTTCAACTCTCAAGTCACCAATATCAACAAACAAGGTAGATCTGTCTTCAAGTAAAACTATTGAGGATTAGTTTAAAATTGATCCAAGCTTCATTTTTTCTGGGACACCCGGTATTTTAATTCGTTTTAATAGAAGGGCTTCCAAATTACTTCGCAAGATCTTAAAACATGTTACAACATAATTTGCGCTCAAAACAATGTCGACACAGCTACTATTACTCTACAGGCAAAACATTTTCGAGTGACCTGGGAAAATTAAAGCTACAAATTACAAACATTTCTTAGCTTTTCTAATTCAGGTAGGGTACCTCCTTAAGTTAAGTTTTACGAAATTGAGCCTACCGTTTCTTATAAGCTGTTTCTTATAAAAAAAAAACAAGTGTATTACTTTCTTGGATTTACGCTTAGATGTCTTGATAAAGTTGGCTTGACCTGGAAATATTCATCGTAAAATGTCCTTGTATTGTCTTGAGCCTGAGTTGGACCCAAATTTCGTTATCATGCACAGTCAATCCCATTTGTTAGAAGTATTTTTTTGTCAGGGTTTCATCTACTAGCCAAGTTGATCTTTGTTCGATGTGTCCCCCCTGAAATTTAAGAAGCAACTGTCCCAACAGGCTTCGATAAATGCACACTAGGAACACGTCGATTTCAATAGCCATTGACAAAGGACGTTTTCAATAGCCTCAACATTGTTCGACATACCCCACGAGAGATGCCATTAACGCTGTGAAATTAGCTGTGTGAGGACATGACACCAAGTCGTGTCGCGCAGACCTAAATTGAATAGCTCCATGTTCTTAAAACGATGAAAAATCCAAACTTTCGAGCTCTGCTATGGCTAACCACCTATACAAGATATAAGCATGAAACTTGAGAATTGACTTAATTCTGAGGAGAACCATGCTGCCGGTGTAATTTTCTCGTAGTTTCCATATTTCCCGATTCCCCGTTTTAGTAATTTTTAATCTGCCCGATTGTGGAATCCAGGTTTAAGATACGAGTTAGGCTGTTGAAATTTTAAAAGTTAGCGACCAAGAGCTATCGAATGATATGCTTCTTCATATTACTCATTTTGATAATTTTTCACAAACTGCGCTTTTGATTGAGTATTCTGGCTAGATCCGTTGATGGATTCTATTGAGTTTTGTGCAATTGACTTGTATATAGTAATTATTGAAGATACCACAAACTGCATACCGATATCTCTTACCGTTTCCATATTCCTCTTTTTCTCGATTTCCTGATTCCCCGACCCGGTTCCCCGTTCCCTAATTTAGTACTAGCCCGAAATCTAGTTAATCTTATAATTATAAACTCATGAATTAATGCTTTATTTGCGTCGTCTCTCCGTTGCCCTTTAAGGCCTTTTAATTGTTATTCTATTGTCCTTCCATTGTATTAAGCAGCCAATCGAAAAATTTTCATTGTTCCTTCGAAGATTTATGGCATTTATGGGAACATAGAAACTACTTCACTAGAGCAAACCTCTTAAGCTTTCCAGTCCTCCTGCCTTATTTCTTAAGCCTCTTGTTAAATTCGGCCAAATTATAATGTCTGTTGTAAAGAAGATACTTGGCTTTGCAACATTTCTGCATGGTTCCCACGGGTTTTTGAATCTCTAAACCATCAATAGGCTTAACCTTCTCAGATGAGCAGTATGGTGTTCTTATATCAAGCTTCAAGCAAATATTAATAAGGACAAAAACAAAGCTTCTCCACTACAGTAACAGTTAGCCTGCGTGCAGACTATACTTTTCCAGTGCGAAGGAGTGCTAACCAAATTTCCAGTGCATGCAAACAAATGCTCAATAACAAAAATAAAGCTAATTTCTGAGATAGACACATTCAATTTGAGTTGCATATTCCCAGGAAGATATGCTCATTGTGTCGTTGCTCTGCAGGTGAGCGAAATCGATCCCCTGATTTTGATGGCTTTTGACGAGTTTTAGAACTGCCTCTTTTCAATAAATCCTTATTTTCGCTAGTTTGCGATGTCGATGAAATAGCAAAAAATTGTAGCGATATAGCCTGGTCATTAAGCTACCAAAAAATGCTTGAATCACTGATTTCGGTTGATTACCGTATTTTGTGTAAGAGATTTTCTCGGTTCACTTGTTTTGGGTCACCCGGATTGAAAAGCAAGACAGTTATTTTGTTGTTTAATTTATTAATTTAATTGATTGATAACAGGACATTCACAAATTTCCAACAGTTTCCAGAAAATTTTAAATTTTAAAGTTATCCTCAGGCCCCGTTCACACGGGAACGATTGCGTATCGTTCCATATCGTTCCGTTCCAAAAAGTGGAACGCTCAGGGGTTGCGTTCACACGGGAACGCTTCAAATAACACCATTCCGTTCCGAAAAGTGGAACGCNTCGGTTGATTACCGTATTTTGTGTAAGAGATTTTCTCGGTTCACTTGTTTTGGGTCACCCGGATTGAAAAGCAAGACAGTTATTTTGTTGTTTAATTTATTAATTTAATTGATTGATAACAGGACATTCACAAATTTCCAACAGTTTCCAGAAAATTTTAAATTTTAAAGTTATCCTCAGGCCCCGTTCACACGGGAACGATTGCGTATCGTTCCATATCGTTCCGTTCCAAAAAGTGGAACGCTCAGGGGTTGCGTTCACACGGGAACGCTTCAAATAACACCATTCCGTTCCGAAAAGTGGAACGCTAAAATAAGTGATACGAAAAGTGGAACGATACGCAATCGTTCCGTTCCCGTGTGAACAGGCAGAACTGGTCCGAAAAGCGGAACGATAAGACTCTTGCCCTAAGCGCATGCGTATGTGTTGTTGTCACCTTTTG
This sequence comes from Aurelia aurita, assembly GCA_004194415.1. Lineage (NCBI taxonomy): Eukaryota > Metazoa > Cnidaria > Scyphozoa > Semaeostomeae > Ulmaridae > Aurelia > Aurelia aurita. The sequence goes on along the minus strand of REGM01000220.1, from coordinate 199,105 downwards.
TATCCCCCATTATGGACATGCGCATTACAAATCCCTTTGTTCATTTTGGCGCGCAAATTACGGAAAGGAACGATTGCGTTCCCGTCTGAACAAACACAAAAAGCGATACGCAATCGTTCCGTTCCCGTGTGAACAGTCTACTTTTCCGTTCCAGAAACTGGAACGAAGATGGAACGGAACGATTGCGTTCCCGTGTGAACAGGGCCTCATAGTGGCAATTTTACTGGAAGTTTCAATGTAAACAACAACATGAATTTTTCTAAACTTTGAAAATTCATTTCTCGACACTCAGTCTTCCGATTTCAACACTGTTTTCACTTGTTGATGCCTTAGGATCTCCCCCGCAAAGGGAGTCGCATAAAAAATCAATTTTCAAAGTTCAATTTTTTCCTATTTATTCCATGATCTGGATCAGTGTACAATACAACTGTACAATAGTGGAAAGTCTTGCATAAGACATTGGCAACATTCGTAGTTTTACACCTATTCTCGTGGTTTGTGGTTTTGTACATTGTAATGTTGAATTTATTATTTTTGTAGGAATCTTTGCCTGGCATTAAGATCGTCCTGTTCAACAGAAGACCTGATGTTGCTCTGGAAACATGAATGTGAAAATCTTTATGGTGCTATTCTCGTTGATCAAGTTGATAAGGAGAGATGGATGAAAGCATTCTACACTGCAGCAAGGAAACGACTAGATAAAACCCAGGTACGGTTTGCTTAATATTGTCTTCACTATTGTTGAATCTTTCTTCATTTGAATATGCGTATAACTTATAAATTGCAAAGTTATTCGATGCGGAGATTGCCATGATAAAACAAATTTTTTATTAGCTTGGTTCCCTTTAATAAAAGTACAACTTCTGAATATAAAGCCATTGAAGAATCTTAAAGCATGCTACTTTAGAACTTATGCTTTCCCGTTTTATATTTCAATCTTATATTCAAATACGTACCAAGTCTCTCCGTCTTGAAATTGTAACAAACGTCAAATTAAGTAGATCTCCTCCCAATCATAGAAAGGCTCTGCAGTCACTAAAGCGAAGCTCTCAAGCAATTCAACTTTGTGATAAAGTAGCATTCAATTCACTGATATTTATTCAACTTTCGCAGGATCCTTTTAATTATTCATCAAACGGTTTGTTGTATTTCTGCTCGATATCACATGGTACCTGTATTATTTCCCTTACCAATTTCCTCCACACCATATTTGTTTCGCAACATATTTCTTGCGGCATTTGGAAACTTGCTTCTTTACCTTTAAATTATAGGCTCTCGATTTTTAAGAACGTGATTAGCAATTTTCAATTTTCGAGCCTGAAACCGCGAACCAAAGTCGAAAGCATGCAGGTTTTGCCGTCGTTTTGAGCAGTTTTCTGTGAACAACTATCAACAAATGTTAAAGTCATATTCCACTCAAGAGAAACTTAAGACAATTTTTAATTTGATGCGAATAAGAAACGTACAAATAATAAGAGACTGTAATCTGGAAGTATAGAAATAGTTTTCGCCTTTATAACAATCTAGACAGCCTGGTTTTGTTTAATTCCTACAAATGATGAAAAAAAATGAAACAAGTTTTATTCAGAAGTTAAATCTTTTATATTTTTATACATGAAATGACCTATGATTCTTTTGATATTTAGGCCTTTGGTGCTTTACACTATCCTTAGATTGGGATATCGTAAACTATAGGTATTGCATTTGCTATACTCAGCCTGGTTGTAGAATTTGAAAGATGTTTTTTTACATAAGACAGCATCCCATATGAACAAGCAGTTGTCTATTGTTATTAGACAACCTAACTTTCATATAAGAAACTAGACAACCTGGTTTAATATGTTGAGTTTCTTATATAAGTACACAGAACTGCTAGATTTTGCCGCCATTTCGGCCAGTTTTGTATGAACAACGATCGACACATTTTTCCGGGCGCATTTCCGCTCAAGAGAAACTTCAGACAATGTTTAGTTTGAAATGATTATATCAGCTTCTACGCATCAAAATTCGATCGAAATCAGTTACGTAAAGCAAAAATGGTGGGCATGCATCACTTCAAACTGTACACAAATTTCTTAACTGAGATCAAAGGGGCGTTACCCTTTATTTCATCATCCTTGAGTAGCACGTAGCACGGAGTAACATTGTCAACCAAAGGCGTAGATACTTTTAGATAAACCTCCCTGAGTGGTCATGGATTAATTTTTCAAAATTACATTTTCACAAATTGTTGTAAAATGAGTCATTTGTTGAGCATTAAATATTAACATACTAATTATTTTTTTGTATTTTAATTTCCTTTTTCGTAATCTAAGACATAAGCTATCTATTATAACTTGAGTGCTTTCGCTTTGATCTTTTGGTCTTGGCATTAGTATGGATGTGAAAATACGTAGAATTCTCAAATTAGGATAATTTGAAATGTTCTGTGTTAATATGAGGCGAGCTGGCCCGGAAAGCTAAGCTACTACCGTCGTTCTACGTTTTTCCGTTATACCCGCACCTCTAAGGGGACCATTATGGAAATAGGGTCAGCTTGACCTTTTAATGCTATCCCTGACACTGTGATTAGGGGTATATTTCTTTATGTTTTAACCTTAGATATTGTATTGTATCTATTTTTATATTATAAAGCATGTAAGTATTTTTAATTGTGGCAAATGACACATACGTACATACATACATACCGGGTGTCCCAAACAAAAGTATACAGATTTGGTCAACCCTGACGATCAGAATTTAGCATGAATCAATCAGAAATCATTTTTAAAACATTACTCGATAGTTAAATTGAACATAGATACCTTGTTTGTCGACATTTGTGCTTTGAGAGTAGATATATCAATCTTCAAAGGACAAATTTGCCCGCGAATTTGCCTCCACCTGCAAACCAGAGCTTTGGCGTTTTGGCCTAAACAAATTCTTAAAGCACAGCGAATAAGTCAACAATAGACTTGGAAAAATTTGAACCAGAAGGAGAAAAATGAAAAACTGCACAACAAATGCGTTTCACAAAATATAATTAACGTGACGCTTATCATCAAGAAAGCTCCGAAGTAAACTTTATTCATTTTAAGTGAAACAAATTGTGGATATTGCTTAGGCCAAAACGCCAAAGCTCTGGTTTGGAAGTGGTGGCAAATTTGTCCTTTGAGCATTTATATCTCTATTCTCAAAGCACCAATGTCAACAAACAAGGTATCTATGCTCAAGTTAACTACCGAGTAATGTTTTAAAAATGATTTCGTATTGATTCATGCTAAATTCTGATCGTCAGGGTTGACCAAATCTGTATACTATTTTTTGGGACGACACCCGGTACATATAAGATGTAAGATAGTGCTTAAACTCAATTGAGATTTCGCCTAGTAGTCTGGCTTGCGGGTTGTCATAGGAACACAAATTTGAAATATAACGGCATTGATTAGACCAATTACAATTGACGGTTCTCCTTATTCACGACGCGCACAATGCATTGTGGTAATCGTAGTATTGGATCCCTGATCGCGCTATGTAAACATATGGCGAACTGGCATATGATCACGGTAAATTGCGGATTCCTCGATAAGTATAGATTAAACTTGATTTCTTACTTAACAAATGCTTAATTTAATTATTTTCAAAGCTCTGGCCCAGGCTAAAGTTACAGTTAGAGCGACAAGAAGTCCTCAACAGAGAAAGATGAGGCGAGATGGCTTGGCGGGCCTATTACGCCATCTCCTCCTTGTGTTTGTGTTGNATTGATTAGACCAATTACAATTGACGGTTCTCCTTATTCACGACGCGCACAATGCATTGTGGTAATCGTAGTATTGGATCCCTGATCGCGCTATGTAAACATATGGCGAACTGGCATATGATCACGGTAAATTGCGGATTCCTCGATAAGTATAGATTAAACTTGATTTCTTACTTAACAAATGCTTAATTTAATTATTTTCAAAGCTCTGGCCCAGGCTAAAGTTACAGTTAGAGCGACAAGAAGTCCTCAACAGAGAAAGATGAGGCGAGATGGCTTGGCGGGCCTATTACGCCATCTCCTCCTTGTGTTTGTGTTGAGAGTTGACTGACCCCAAGAAGAGGTAAAATACCGATGTAAAATTCGAGCGAAAGTTTATGGAAGAGATGCAAATGAGAAACTAATTACTAGTAGGATAACCAAATACTATTGTTGCTCCTTCAAGATTTACCGTGCTGATCGAAAGATCGAAAGAAGCGACTTCATGAAAGGAGGGCTACATTTGCGCTATCATTCTTGCGACGGACGTGGTCATTTCCTCTTCGATCAGCGTCGATGTAGTTTAAGTAATTTTGTGGAAGTGACCTTCCCTGACGTAGCATTGTTTCATATGTCATTCCAGGAATTACAAATCGGCATTTGGACAAATATGTGAAAAGGTTTCTCCCTCTGGTGAGACTAACGAATGGGCCTAGGCTTGACTGTCTGGTCTAGATAGTGTCCTGGCGTTCAGTACTAAAGTAATATAAGAGAAGTTGCTGTTAACTATTCACAGTGTGCCAGTGTGCTCCTTGAAACATATTTCTTCCCATAGAACAAGCATAAATCTACGTTTGTGCGTTTTCCGAATGACTTTATTTTTCTCAATAAATAGTTGCAAGGAAGACAACGCAAACGTAGCCCTCCTTTCATGCGTCGCTTCTTGCGATCATTTGTTCTGATCTTCCTTCTGTCAGTGCGGTAACCTTTGAGGGAGGGAACAATGTTATTTGGTTATCCTACTAGTAATTAGTTTCTCATTTGCATGTCTTCCATAAAATTTCGCTTGAATTCTACATCGGTATTTTACCTCTTCTTGGGGTCAGTCAACTCTCAACACAAGGAGATAGCGTAATAGGCCCGCCAAGCCATCTCGCCTCATTTCTCTNTTCTTGCGATCATTTGTTCTGATCTTCCTTCTGTCAGTGCGGTAACCTTTGAGGGAGGGAACAATGTTATTTGGTTATCCTACTAGTAATTAGTTTCTCATTTGCATGTCTTCCATAAAATTTCGCTTGAATTCTACATCGGTATTTTACCTCTTCTTGGGGTCAGTCAACTCTCAACACAAGGAGATAGCGTAATAGGCCCGCCAAGCCATCTCGCCTCATTTCTCTGTTGAGGACTTCTTGTCGCTCTGACGGTAACTTTAGCCTGGGCCAGAGCTTTGAAAATAATTATATTAAGCATTTGTTAAGTAAGAAATCGAATTTCATCCATATTTATCGAGGAATCTGCAGTTTACCGTGATCATATGCCAGTACGCCATATGTTTCATAGAGCGATCAGGGATCCAGTACTACAATTACCACAATGCATTGTGCGCGTCATGAATAAAGAGAACCGTCAATTGTCACTATTGATAGACTGATGGACTCTCACACTAAGACTCATAATAAAGCGCATAATTTTGAGAATTACTACTTCTGCCTGGTTTCAGTATGGGCCTAGCCAGAAAAGTACTGATTTGAAAATTTCATAAAAAGTCAGTTAATGCTTGGTAAAAGCAACAAAAGAGTACCTACATACAAAGTTTGACCTTGTCTTCAACTGTTTACATCATATTCTTCTTCGTATGACTTCGTTCTGTCACGCCAAGCTCCTCAAAACTCTGCTTTGAGCTTCGAGTTACCGTTGTTGGTCAACATCAATCAATCGGATTTGTATTTGAATGCCAATGGTGTTGATGGCGTTCCCGCCAGTGTCCCGACAAAGTACTGAAGTATTATGAGTAGTCTTATGATCTAACTGTCAGTTGAGGCTTTTATGTATTACAAATCAGAGAGCAGCATTTGCAGTCAAGAGCAAGTAAAGAGCCAAATATGGGCGAATAGCACTCAAATAACGCGCTCTGATTGGTTGATCAAGTTGTCATGACAACAATGCCGACAGACGTCGACTCTCGCAGCTCCTAGCAGATTTATCAAATTTGCCTCTAAACAGGAAGATTACTGCAGAAAAGTGCAAGTTTTTAAACTTTTTGGATCAAGGAAAGATTCATATAAGTACTACCAACTAGTTTTTTCATGTTCAAGTCCTGGAACCTCGAATTTTTAGGCGTTTTAGTATCAGTGTTTTCGATGAAATAGCTTAGGCCATGACATGGTCATCTCAACTGACAGTTAGATCATGAGTCGTAGCCGTAGCGATATATCAATTCAGCAAAGGAGCGAAACTACGACCGCGTATAACTCTATATTTTGAGTACTAGTATGAACTCGTTTTTATGAGCGATTACTGGGACTCATCGTAATCAGGCATTGATCATTGAACAAAATTTATGGATAAAAACTTTTGGCGAGTTTTTTACTAACAATTTTAGTCTTTTTTTAAGCAGTCTCAAATTTTTTTGAAATGATAATGTAATTGGTTATATCTTTCTTCAGATACAAGTATAGGCCTCAAATGTTTAAATTGCTAGTGCGAATAGTTTTTCGGCCTCAAATTAATTAATAAAATAGTGCAAATGACCATTACATCATTCCTTGGATTAAACAGCCGGCTTGAAAAGAACTTCAGGTACGTTACTTTACTTTAGTTCTACGTGGAATTTTTTTGATATCTTGATTATTTTCCAAATTTCATCAGTTTTTATATTACCGCTCGCCTTAATTTCTGGCGTCATCTAATTTCTAAGTCGTAAATTAGAAGAGCAAAATACTGCATTGTAGGCCTTCATGTACTTGCTTTTTATTGAAAACTCCACCATTTATCCAACATTCATAGAAGTTACGGTGGTTTTAATTTTTGTCAGCTTTGCTTGAATTCTTTCATAAAAAGAAGAACGGTGTAATGTTGAAGATCTTCAAGATAGAAGTTCATGATAGAAGTGCAATAAAGTACCGGGTGAGTCAGAAAAATGTATCCACTGTTTGGGAAGTCACATAGGAAAAGCTATGCGACTAATTTGTAAAATTTTTAATCCGTCATCTTACTGAGGCTCCAACTTAATTTTTGAGATTTTTCACATAATTTTAGGTGCATTATTCCCTTCTGAAATCAGGATTTGGCCAAAATTCCTATTTCTCAATTTGCCAAAAAACAGCCAAAAATGGGCTGTTCAGTATCATGTAAATTTTGACTTTTTGATGCTCAGCGTTGACGGGAGAGTATAATTATGTTTCAACAGTGTCTGTATCATTAGAAAGCAATGCCTCAGCTAATAAAAACATTGTTTATCATTAGTGGTTCCCTGATAACCAGCCCACTAAGAAAAGAAGTTCTTGTCTTTGTGGCTCTCACTTATTCTAGCTAAAGCCCGTGGAAGCTAGTTTTCGGAAATTCTTCATTTAAGATTAAAATGATGCATGGCAAATTATGAATGAATTCTCAAAATCAAGATTAACTCTCAGCCAGACAATGGAGTTGTAAATTTTTCATATTAGTTATATAGTTTTTTTAGTACACTTTTTCAAAGTGTGGATATATTTTTCTGACTCACCCGGTATATAAAGTTTGTTTCAAGGCATGCAATCCGAGGAAAGATGTAATAACCATTCCCACGATTTTTTGTCAAGATTTTCTATTTTTATCACAGTTTTCATATACCGTTTTCAAACATAGATTTCATAAATGAAACGTCGAATGTCCGACTTTGTTATGTCTGGCTTTCCATCCAACAGTTATAATAATCAATCAATTGCAAAGAATAATTGAACATAAAACATTACCTTGTAACTGAGATCGTGTGCTTCCTTATTTTGAAGATGTGTAGCTTTCACATTTTTTGTCGTTTATTTATATCTTTATAATTTAATGGCAAACACGCATTTGGCATAAGCTAGGCATGAGGCATAAGCTAGGCATTAGGCATAGGCATAAACAAACACGCATGAGGCATAAGATTTCTATGATGATAAATAGTGTCTTCGGGTATTCATGATATGTCATGTTCATTTCTGTAGAATTTCACACCATGTCTAATGACTTTTCGGCCCAGCAAACTTTATTTACATGTAAAATTGTTGTCTTGTCTGAATTAAAATTTTGTGGATTTTGAATATCTTTGGAATGAATTATAGTTTAAATTCCCCATAAAATAGTTTCTGGGGATGTTTAAAAGCCTGTTTGCGTGCGTCCTGGAGCTACCTGCTTTGCACCAAACAGTGAAATAGATTTGAAACTTTGCAAATAAAGGAAGGTACTGACAAGAAGTTTGCAGCTGCTCTATCATATGAATTGGACTATTTATCTAAAGAGTAGGTTACTTGAAGTGAATGACCTGAGCTAATAGGACAAGGAAAACGCTGCACGCGCAATTGTTTTCTTTGCTTTGCTTTATTTGGCCACTTGCTGGATTGTCAAATGCAACAGGCTGTTCATAAACCTATGAGATCTCATCTTTTAACTCAGGTCATTCACTTTAACTGGTACATATTGTTTACCCCTGATAAGCTGTAGAAGTTTATCTGAAAGTGCCGACTTGCCATGAAGGTTCAAAATTGTTAATGCGATGCGTTACTTCGAACAGAGCAAGATTGGAGAAATCGGTCCAGGAGAATTCTGTGACCAAATTTAATGGCCAGCAAACTGAGCAATGGGCCATTCCGCAGTCGACTGCGAACATGCTATTCGCGTTGCATACTGGGATTGCACGGGGGTTTCGATTTCCAAATCGAATTCGAATCTGAATTCCAAGTAGTCGAAGCTAGTGTTTTCGCTCGTCAATACGCCCCATGCGATCCTATGATACATAGCGTTTAGCGCCTTCACATTCAACTGTGGAATGGTTTATTGCACAGCTTATGCTTGTCTGTTCTCTAACTTTTTCGTCTGCTATTATATGTCAGACAGGGAAGAACAGTTTCACTTTACCCTCAAAACTCAAGATAATGGCAATGTTGCGCATACCGGACATCAAGAAATATATAAAGCCTGTCTCAAATTAGATGTCACGTGAAACTGTCTGCGAACGAAATAATTGTAGTGTTTTGCATGAGTAATTTTTGCGTTATTGCAAATCTCACGTGCCATCTAACTTGAGATAGAGTTTAGTTCATTAGCCGATACGTACATTGCAGCAATTAATTTATTTGTGATGACATCCAAAGCATGTCATTTCAGTAGCAAGGTTCAGTTTGCAGAGCATTGCGTCTTGTAAACCATCTTATAAGATATCTACGCTGCTGTCAATGAATGTGTTTAAATCTTGAAACTAATGACAAGGAATACAATTCGAAATTAGCGATAAGTCATAGCTGTGGCACATAAAGACCAAGACACTGTGTTACAGTTCTGAATAAAAACACCCTGTGGGAAACTGAGCTTTTTTCCGATCGATAGAATTCCTTCCGGCGATGTTGGCAATGTTTGGGTGCAGGTGCACTGCATTTAACCCTAATCCATATGGGTTTTTTCGAGCTAGCATTCATATGGGGGGGGGGGTTCTTTCCACCCCCTCTAAAAACCGCTTTAGACTCACCAGAATTCAATATAACTTGGCACAGTTACAGAGCAAGTAATTTTCAACTTGTAGCGCGATTTGAGTGTAGCTGCCACGCCTTATGACGTCATATTAACGTCATCAAGTTTAAAATTGGCGAAAATGAGGCTCTCGAGTTACATTTTTGGTTAAAGAAGATTTTGCATGAACTTTGTGCGGTTTTTGGTCTAATTTGTCAACATATTTGTTAAAAAAGTTTTAATTTATTCTATTTAATGTTTTAGGAACTTACTTTTTGGTAGAAATTAGCCAATTCTGATGACGTCATTTGATTATTTTTGTTATAAATTTGTTCCATGTAAAAATAGGAAAAAAGACGTGGCAAAATGGTGATAATCCATTGCAAATGTATCATTAGAGTGTTTTAATTGAAAAAGTGGGAGAAAATTCAAAAAGTTGCCATTTAGCCCAAAATGGCGGCCAAAATGACATCATAATAAAAAATGCTGACGTCATCAAATTTTCAGAAATTCCGGTATCAAATTAAAGCCCTTTGTTTGCTGATTCATTTGAGACATAATACTTCATAATTTAAGCAAATTTTGCCATTGAAATCATCAAAACTATAATTTTGCTTTTACCTGCTTCCAAATATGGGCATTCCACGTGACCTGTTAGCTCTATTGTTCAAAATGTTTTCCTTCAAAATGTAGCTAATAGATAATTAGTAAAAGTCAGGAAGGTTGGGGGGACATAGCCGATGTCATTAAAAAACGCTGCAGGTAAAACCTTGAGGGAGTGGAATCCCCCCCCCCCCCCCCCCCCCCCT
>REGM01000220.1:172336-187395 GCA_004194415.1 Aurelia aurita | reverse complement strand
TATGTATGTATGTATGTATGTATGTATGTATGTATGTATGTATGTATGTATGTATGTACAGTCAAAGGCAGTAAATATCGTATGAACAATTGACAGTAGTTGGTTTATTGTAGAATCATTAGGACGAAACCCCGATTGATTCGGGTTTAATAGTTCATTTGCACTTAGGTGCTCATAAAGGCTATCGTAAATTAATTTCTCAAGCATTTTCCCGAAGATTGGAAGAAGGGATATCGGACGGTAATTTTGCTTGATGTGTGTACTGTTTTTCTTATGGACAGGGACAACATTGGCCTGTTTCCAGATTTCTGGGAAGATCCCATTTTTAATGCAATTTTCAAATATAATTTTAAGTGGTTACACTTGGAAGACAACTCTCCAGAAAATCTTTCCACAATTCTTGAAGTGTTTGAAAATTCCGATACGTCAATGAATGAAAGGCAACGTGTTTTAAAATATTTCAAGAGGAAGTCTCTGTCAACCCACTAGATCTTTAGATTGTATATTAATTCTACACTTTAAGATGAATCATTCAATTAGCAAATATGTCAACATTACTTTGGATAACAGAAGTTTAAAATTTCCACAGCAAACGTTGCGGCAAGAAAACTTAAAGAATAGAAGATGGTTTAACAAATAGGATTTTACTGGAAGGTATTAATATCAAGAACTACGATATAAAGAAATAAGAAATCAATAGACTTATGGATGTGTAGGAACTTTTTCAAGATAATTGGTCTATCTGTAAAGCTTTCTTATTTTAGTGACTAAATTTCCGAGCTGCGACGATATTTTGTTGCAGTAACAGAGCACAATATTTAATTGAATGCAATGAAAGACTTTGCACTTTATGGCTGAGAGAAACATTATTTCTTTTCCCAATTTGTTTTCCCATCTTCCAACACAGAAAACATCATTATAAAACAAAAGAATCAAGGCCGCAACATCACAAAGCGATGTACGGTTCTATAGAAAATATTTCACACCTTCAACGCAGCTGACCACGTGTTCTCTTCTCCCTAGTATTTTGATTCAATTGAGTGCATTCAGAGGTGTCTGATCTGATCTTCGAAGCAGATGCATCCACACCCACCAAAGCAGTAAATTGCTGTTTCATATCACACACTGTGGTCTTTTGTTTTACAGAATTTCGCCTTGCTATCAGAGCCCTGAAATGAACAACGTTTTCTTGCGAATAGATGAATAGTGCCTGGGGTACCAATTATCTTGCAATATTTCATACATAATATAAGATAGCAACGTTGCGATGTTTTAGTCATTGTTGAAGGAGAAATTCAGAGTTTATGAAATTTACGTTCGTAGTAGCTGTAAATTCGTTGACAACTTTTAATATGTTCGGCCAAAAACTTTGCCGCTCATTTCTACAAGTAGTGCGAAATGACATTACTGCGCACAAGTCGCTTGTTTAAATACGTAATTTCGCAAGGAAAAGACGACAAATTATTTTTATAATGTGCGATACACCATTGATAACAGTATAATCTTTAATTTTATCATCAATGATACTAACCCCAGATTTGTCCTTTAACCAGAAATTAAAGCCAGCCGGAGTTAAATATACCTATAACGTATCATCATCAAATTGTCACTTGGGCTAGAAATATAGGCCACTTATCTATTCGGAATCAGCGAATCGAATTCGTTTTTTGATCCGCGTGAAAGCTTCTATCAATAATGTGTACATTCCAAAATTCTTCGCATTTTTGCAGAATGTAGAAAACTTAAAACAACTTTGCTCGTTTACAAATGCTTGTGCATAATATTTAGAATGTTGATTATCAAATAATTAGGGGAACAAACTATGGTTGGGTACAGTATGTCCGGATACGGTTTGAGGAGGAACCTGGTAAATTTAGTAGCAGCAGTCGAAAAAGGATGATCTTTGTGATCTGTCGAAAAAGGATGATCTGTTCGATAACCACGTTAAGACTATCTGTGCCAAAACAAGCAGGAAGGTAAGTGCTTTCTCTAGGGTTGCAAATTTCATTACCTTCGAACAGGCTAAGCTCCTTTACAATTCATTTATCATGTCAAACTTTGGATATTGCCCCCTAATTNTATACCTATAACGTATCATCATCAAATTGTCACTTGGGCTAGAAATATAGGCCACTTATCTATTCGGAATCAGCGAATCGAATTCGTTTTTTGATCCGCGTGAAAGCTTCTATCAATAATGTGTACATTCCAAAATTCTTCGCATTTTTGCAGAATGTAGAAAACTTAAAACAACTTTGCTCGTTTACAAATGCTTGTGCATAATATTTAGAATGTTGATTATCAAATAATTAGGGGAACAAACTATGGTTGGGTACAGTATGTCCGGATACGGTTTGAGGAGGAACCTGGTAAATTTAGTAGCAGCAGTCGAAAAAGGATGATCTTTGTCCTTTTCAACCGATGTTATTGATGGGTTGATTTTTTTAATTTGTTTCTGCAGCTTGAGATTCTAACCCAGCCATCTTGTTTGATATCGAATTTGGTTGACATGGATGATACAACGAAGAAAGGATCCAAAAACATTGCACCTTCTACTGAATCAGAGGAGCCTGTCATTGCTTACCGGCCGATCTATGATGAAACAAAGGTACACCTTAATAAACAGTTTTCTTTTATCCCTATTTCAGTCCCATTTTATTTCATTCAGAAAATTGCGAAGATATAGAGGTTAAACTTGACTACCTAAAGCACAATTCGCTAAACAAACGAAATATTTTAGCATCTCATTGTGACGCTAGGTTGTCTAACATCTTATCTGGAACAGCACAAATAAATGTGTTACCCTTACCGAAATTCGTCCGCAATGGAAACATTGGCGAGGAAAGGCTTGGCTCAGTTAATGGGGCTTTAGGCCCCCCAAACCATTCATTCAAACTGAAACTGAAGACATCTAAATATTACTGTTTACGTCTGTCTTTCCTTAACTCCTTACACTGTCGACAATTTTATTGTTTTCATAAGTCTGTCGCTGTTTTGATTCAAGTTTTAGGATTTGATTCGTTAACAAGCAAACTTCCTAAATGCCAGTTTTTAAATTCTACCCGGTTAGTAAAAAAACGCATGATATTTAAAAATAGTCTTCTCCCTTATTATTAAAGCAATAATATTGCCATATGTCCTATTTGATAGCCGAGATTTTCAGTTAGATTAAAAAATTGACCTATTATAAATTTACCCCTTCTTTCCCGAAATTATGAGAGAGTTTCTCAAGAAGTTCCCTTTAAGAAGCCCAAACTTTGGCTCAAAATGATGATCAAAGTTCTTCGATTTTTCTGCCTTACAATAATGACAATTACATAGATTAGCAAAGTTATCCTCTTGGGAGGATGGAATCCCGAAAGCACATCCTAAAGTATATTCAAATATCACCGCTGTAGGGCAGAAATGTTAGGGAAATTTGATCTTGATTTTAGATCCTTTTTGAAGATGTTTTGAAGGGACCTTCTCTAGAAAATCTTTCATATTATCGGAACGGAGTTGCCGATTTTCAGCACGGTAGGTGATGGTGAAGGTGAAGTTGTGTTTTTAGCGCCAAGCGCTGGGATCGCAGAAGTAGAGAACACCTAATTGAGTCCGCGACCCCTTGTCATTACGCTCGAATGGTGGGCTCTAACTGGGATCGAACCTTGTCTGCCTGACTGTTCTGGCTGCAAAGTCAGAGGATTACACCACTGCGCCACAACACCTTCATAAAATTTTTTAAGTTAATTGGACATGGCGGCCATTTATCAAGATATTAACAAACGTTATTGCTTTGATATCTATCGGACAGTAGCTTTTCGGACTGCGTGCGTTATTTTCTGACTCACCCAGTAAAATTATGCAAGATTCTTTCAACTCCTGGTCAGTCAAAAGACGTTTTATAAATTTTTCTCGCATTTCATCTTTCTCAAGTTATCAGCAATTCTGTGAGTCTTTCTCGCCTAAGAATCCTGTAAAACGTGCCTCTGTCTCATGCTTAGGTAACTTGGTATGTAGATAAAGATCTTGTTCAGTAATTTTATAAACATGCGAATTTCGTAGCTGTTTATCAACTAGCTGTAGTATCGTCAGCTTGGTATGTTAGCAATTGTGTTCAATGATTTTAGGCCTGTTATAAGGATTCTGAGCTGAAAAATTTCGACAAAACAGCTTCTAACTCGAGAACGAAAGGACAGACCTTGGAAACTTGAGTTTTCTATTTAAGTTTCCATGCTAGCTACACAATTATATTCACTTCAAAGAAATATGGTGAGTAGTTCAAAAACTACAGACTCATAAACGACCAGCAATTTTTTGTTCTCACACATGAGAATTGTATTAGGTTGCCTGTAACTCATTTTGAAGCAGTTCAACGTAAAGTGATATCCAGCTTCACAATCATTTATAAAGATTTGTATTATCTTTGTTGCTTTATTCTCGATTTCACTTAATTCTTGATAATTTCTTTCCACTGCTCCAACAGGCAAAGGCAATTCTAGAACACAACATCAATGAATACAATAAAGATAATCCTAAAGTGAAGATCCACTTATACCCGGTAAGATTACTTAACGAGCTATTCATTTTACTAAGTATATGAACTATTAGGAACCTAGTTGATGCATAGCTCTGTGTTCTATTCAAGTTCTATCGACCTAACTTTGGCCAACAGTGAGGAGGATAACTTCCCGCTCAGGTGCTAAATGCTTGCACTTCTACAATGACAATTGATGCAGAGCAGTTGCTAATTGTGTCCATTTCTTCTATTTCTGGTGGGTATTTGTAAAAATTCCACATTCTTGGAAGAAAAAAATTCTAAGTAGTAGAGGGTACTGGTAAATTGAATGCCAATGTCATACGCATTTGTGCACCATGTTGATCGTATGAACTTGCTCTTTAAAGCCTCGGTCAAACGATCCAGCATTTCACCCAAAATTTCACCAATAAAATGTTGAATCGTTTGACCGGAGCTTAACTCTTGATTTTAACTGTGTCGTGCTGCATTAATAAGTGATTTTTTCTTGGAGAAAACAGGTGATAGGACAAGCTTCCTTCTGCGTGACGAAACTTCCTACAGCACCAGACAGGACATAGAAAGCACTGTGTGAGCCAAACAGAACTTCACGAGCTAGATTGCCCAAAGCTTCTTGAAATATTACTGACTAAATTTCTGTATCTCCATCTTGTCGAAAGCTTAGCTATCTACTGAAATATTGTTTGATAATTTTAAGCTATGACTACCCGGCAAAAACCAGTTTGAAAAACATTTTGAAGTCTTCATTTTGCAGTCAAAATTGAACTATCCTCACTTATTTCTAATTTTCTTTTATCTGATGAAACGAAAAATTGAATGAAAATAGGCGTGGGAAAAGGAGATTTTTTACAAACAACAGATTTAGCAAGGTGATTTCAAATCAATTTCTTTGTTATACGTTACAAAATGTGGAAGCACTGAATTGGATTCAAAGTTTTGTAGGATATTCATAGCTTTCGTAGCTTAAAATTACTAAACTGCATGTCAAAGGATAGTTAAACATTTTGACTAGATGGTGGTGATAGTAATTAAACTTGTTTCAATAACTTTGATTTCAGGAAGTTAGGTGCGATCCAACTGGTAAGTTTTTGGGTAACCCGATAGACTGCAGTCTCTGTACTTTAACCCTGCAGACTCGTCTTTGAAATAATGCTTCCTCTCTCTTAGGAAACAGTGAAGATGATAAGTCGTCTGATTCGAATTCTGCAATCTCCTCATGAATGCGGTCATGCCATGATGCTTGCCAATGGTTTCCCTGGACTCCCATTACCAATGGTGAAAATTGCTGCTTATATTTGTGGATTCACAGTTTTTCAGATACAACCATCTACGCTTGTTCTTGGAGAAAAATATACCATTGAGCACTTTAAACTCGATATTGTGAATGCCTATACGACCGCTGGCTTAAAGGTTTGCTGCGTTGTAATATTTTACCCATTTCTTTTGATTTATAGTACGACCCAAATCTTTCGTCAAAAACGAAAATTGCTTTCAAAGCATCTCAAACAAGTAAATAGTTTTCTACAAGGTGTTCATTTTCCATATTGCTCTAGAGAAGAACCCTCGTCCTGGACGTTGAATAGACAATAACGCTAAAGATGGCGGCCGCGCAAAGCATGCTGGTTAAAAGCTCCCTGACCACCACCTAACGACATTAAAATTTTGGTATGCCGTTTTGACTAGCTAGCTGTGGTAAAGTTCGAAACAATGTGATCTATGTAAACAAATAGGACAATTTTGTAATTCGAACGCGAATCTTTAATTAAACTTCAATTCGAATCAAAACTTTACTTGTTCTGCTTTGGAAAGGTTTCCTTTCGAACGTTGTTGCATTCGAATTCAAGGGCGATTCGATTTCAAGCTAGCTAGTCGAAACGGCAGACCAAAATTTGTACGTCGTTAGGTAGTCATCAGGGAGCATGCTTTGCAGCAAAACACAACAGAGTCTTTGGAGCCGCCATCTTTAGAGGATCAGAGACTGGGCTGGAGATAAATGCACCTGTAAAATATGTCGCTAATTATATAATCTCTTTTTTTACTGATTTTGTGTATATTATGTTTGTAAATAGTTGGTTTGAATTAGTATTCTCTTTATACTACTGTAAATACCAACTTTAAATATTGATATTGAATTGAATTGAATAGCGTTATTGTCTATTAAAGTCATTTTGATCATCAGTTTATGCGGCCTTCCATAGCTTCTCTTTTCGAAATTATTCATTGGTCTTTTAATTGCAACAAACCAAGCAAGTCACGCTTTGGTAAAAATATCTGAATTTAAATTTATCCTCCCTTTAGCAGTGGTTTTGCAATTCTTCAATCCATCTAAATATCAGATAACTGCGATTTATATATTAAATGAATTTTTTTCACTCACCCGCAATAATAGTTATGAAATAAATTGTTTGTTTCATATCTACGAAGCGACAGCATATGTAAAAAGTATCCAGACATATGAAGTCGATTTGATGAAGTAATGTTATTGGTTCTTCATTTCATGCTGATAGTTCATATTCGAGTCCTGTCTTTGTTCTCCTTTAGGGCGAGAAGCTGTTATTTGCGTTGAACGAAACAGAGTTATACGACGAAAACTTTCTTTTTTACATCACTGAATTTCTTGTGTCCAATTCAATCTCTCATTTGTTCAATGAAGAAGAGCACACATCTATAACTAATGCCATTCGTACAGATGTCACTCAAGCTGGTCTCAGTTACACCAAGGAAACAGCATGGAACTTCTTCTTAAAGTAAGAACTCACCTGCTCCGTGTTCACACTACCCTGTTTTCACATTAAAACGGATCGATATTGCTCCATTTTTTGGTCTTCCATTCACATTTATCCGCAATGAATATAGAGAAATTTGAAAACGCTGATCAAAACGGAGCCAATTGAAAACGGATCGTTTTGAAAATGCATCGTTTCTAATTTTACCAAAGACGGAGACATCATATCCATTATTTTGGTCTATGACACGTGCCATGGTCATCATTGATTCGAACCGTTTTGTTCTGAAATGAAATAAACGGAATAGTGAGAAAGGCACAGCCTCTTCAATCGTTTTCATTCGTTTACGTTCATAAATATGGAGTAGTGGGAACGGGACCATATCAAGCCTCGTTTTCAGCAACAAAAATGAATAATGAAGTGAAAACGGAGCAGTGTGCACGAGGTCGAAGTCTCTGTCTTATGCAGTTATGTTCAACTATTGGCAAATGATTGTTTGTTTGCTGCAAACAATGTGTTTTAGTGAAAAGCCCATTTGCTGAGTCATATGTTAGCTAAGTAATAGAACAAAGCGTCTTAAAAGCTCAAAAAGAAAATTGAAAATTAAAGGTATGCTTGCTGGAAAAGTTGCCATTTAGCTTTATGGCCTTTTTTTACTTGGCCAAGCCCCTTAAACTGACCAGTTATTCCTTTTCCTATTTTTTCGTATTTAATGTATACATGTAAAGAATGTGTCGGTTTGAATCACTCGACAAACCTGTTCCAAGTTTGTATTTTGTCGAGATTGGACTTTAGAAAGAACATTGATGCATGTTGTTATTTTCTTTGTAAGTTTTGATATTGTTAAAAAACAAACAGGATACCTTTTCTTTCGAGTAAAAGTTGCATAAACAGATATTTCTTATTGTCTCCAGGACTGTGCGGGAGAATCTTCGTTTTGTATTCATCGTATCATCAGTGGAAGATAAGTTTCCAAATCGTTGTCGTCAATTTCCTGGGATGATCAATGCCATGCAGATGTTGCCTTTACCTCACTGGACTAAAGACGAATTATTATCATGTGTCTCGTATCATCTGAAACGTATGTACCTTCATTTCTTTGTTAATATCAGGATCGGGAACATCCCGCACCTATACCGGCTGTCCCAAAAAAAAGTAAGCAGATTTGGCTGGGCATAGCGATGAAAATTTTGCTTTGATCAATGACTAATCATTTTTCAAGCGTTTCTCGATACTTAACTTGAACACAGGTACCTTGTTGTTGATATTGTTGCTTTGAGTGTGGTGAAATATTAATGTTGAAAGTTCAAATTTGCCTCAGCCTCCTAACCAGAGCTTTGGCCTTTTGGGCTAAGCAATTTCCGGAAGCACATCGAAATTGAACTTAAAAAATCAAAGAAAAATTGGTAAACTGCAGAATAGGTATTTGATATTTTGATATTTGATTCATTTAGGGAGGGTTGCCCTTCAGCAAAGGCTGATTTTCAAGGGGCCCTCCATTAAAAACAGTTACAATATAATCTAAAATAAAAATAGTCCAAACCTAATTACAACAAAAACCAAAATGTTAAAGCCTAATTACAATAATTGATAATTTATTTTAAAAGAAAATATTTACAAAGAGAAAGCAAATTACAAATTTTGGGCAAGGGACTCTGTAAAACCAGCGCCAACCACCCCCGATCGACATGCCAAGCCAAAGCAACCGGCGACCGTAGACCCGGACCACCAATCGCCCCAGCCCAGCTTGCCAACCAAGAGCAACCAAGAGGTGAGTTATAGGAAATAAAATATAATATGATCAATGTTTTGTTCAAATTTTATCAAGGCTATTGTTGATTTATTCGCTGTACTTCAAGAATCTGATCAGACCAAAACGCCAACGCTCTGGTTTCGAGCTGACAGCAAATTCGAACTCTCGACATCGACATTCAACACTCAAAGCACCCATATCAACAAAAAAGGTGCCTACGTTCAAGTTAACTATCGAGGAACGTTATAAAAATGACCAGCAATTGTTTGAAGCTAAATTTTCATCGCTAGGCGCAGCCAAATATGTTTATTATTTTTGAGACACCTAGTATTAGTATTAAGTGCCAAAGAGAAGAAAAATGCAATTCGATTGAATAACCACTATCACTGGTAGACTAGAGCTTTACAGAAATAAGATATATAATTTTGGTTGATTTTGCGCTCAAAAGTTTCATATAGGAAAGCAGATAAAGATATTGTTCTGCAGAATAGAGATACGGGAATTGAATTAGCATGGAACACAAATATTAGTCGTTGGATTGGTACTAGAAAAGAGTATGTTGGTTATTTGACAGGGTAAGAAACGTGTTTAGCTTTTAACAGACACAGGTTGATCAGGCTCCGTTACTGATTCTGGTTTCAAAGACTGAGATTTCATTTTGATGTAAATTTTCATGTATTGTAAAGATTCATTTGCCATTCTTTAAGAGACGAGTCATTACTCTGAACCGTTTATTTTGAGAAAATTAGAATTAATGTTATTTCATGTATCATCAACATGAATTTAAAATTCTTAAAGAGACGAATCATTACTTGGACCATTCGTATTGAGACAATCAAGATTTAATGTTGTAATATTTGCACAGATTTCTAACTGCTGCTGCGCTTGTGGATTACCCCAAAGCCACCAAACTTCATTTAGCCCCCAATATTTCTTTTGCATTTGTCGATGACAGAAGAATGTCTCCTCTCAAATTAGATATTTGATGCTCTACAACAATTTTTGTTGATGAACGAATCCCTTCAAAGTCTTTAAAGTGTGATTTTATATTTTGAAGGAGATGTCTGCAAATCCTTGAAAACATCATGCCCTTAAATTCATCAAGTGGCAGCTACATTTGTTAGCCTTTACTTAAATTATCATTGCAACACCACTATGACAGTTTTATACTTCTTTTCTACAGAAATGACAATATTTAATGATATTGAGAAAGAAAATATTGCTCATTTATTGGCCTCCATGCACTTAGCTGTTTCTGAGTCTGATGGAGGTGGAAAGAAATCTGGAAAATTTGAACATGTGACTAATACCACATTTGAGAGATTCGTCGAGTTGTAAGTGCATATAGGTTTAATTTTCTAACTTTAAGAATGTTTTTGCACACAATTCTGCACTGATATTTACACAGCCAATTTTCATATCGATATCCAAGGGTTAATTCTTCATCGGATGCGCCTGTGGTAATTACAAAAGTTTAGAAGTTTGGTATATGAAAGCTAATAACAATCACAAGTGAGATAAAAGATTTCACAATGAAGCGCCAAAACATGTGTTATATTTTTATAATCCTGATTTTGAGAAATACCTTGATCTTGCCAAGCATCAAATCTCAAGGAATTTGATCAACTATAAAAAGAGCTTACCAACTGTAAACTTTCGTATAGAAAGGTTGCTTGTTGCAATTTCGTATCCATATTATTCTATTAGATGGAAGTTCTCTTCTTATAAAAATGCTTCCTCTTGATCATAGGTACACCAAAGTCATTCCTTGCTGGATGTTTGAATGTAATCCCGAAGATTGTTTCATGAATTTTTGCCAATTTTGATTCGTTGCTAGTTTTCTTTCGATATTCTGTTTCTCTTTTCTCTAGTTTCGTTGATTTGGCCGAAAGGCGACACTCCGAGATCGAAAAAGAATATGAAACGATATCCACGACCCTGGAAGCGATCAAAAGAGGATCCGAATTGGCCAATCAGCTTAAAAGTCAGCTTGAGCATGAGAGATTAGTGTTAGAGCAGAAGAAACAGGTGAGGCAATTTTCTCGCTGAAATTCTCAGTTCTAGTTAGAATAACGACAGCCTTTGTTACAATTTGCTCTTTCCTATAAGTTTTGCACTAACGTAAGAATTGTATATTCTGCCGCCATTGTTAATCTATTCGTTCTGCATCAATAACTGCGTGTATCTGCTACGAATACCAAGCGTTGTGTGTCGATTTTCCTGGAAAATTACTGATTCTGCAATTACATGAATATCCCTTTTCGTTTTTAAGAATTTACAACCAGCTTGGAGTTAACTCGGCTTGTGGCGGAGAAGATCATTTCCTGTGTTTTTATGNCTGTCCTTCGGGTCTACTTTCTCAGTTTCCCATCCCAGTTTTCTGTCCTTCGTGTCTCAGTTCTTAGTTTTCCATCTCAGTTTTCTGTTCTTCGGGTCTCAGTTCTCAGTTTTCCATCTCAGTTTTCTGTCCTTCGGGTCTCAGTTCTCAGTTTTAAATCTCAGTTATCTGTCCTTCGGGTATCAGTTCTCAGTTAGAATAACGACAGCCTTTGTTACAATTTGCTCTTTCCTATAAGTTTTGCACTAACGTAAGAATTGTATATTCTGCCGCCATTGTTAATCTATTCGTTCTGCATCAATAACTGCGTGTATCTGCTACGAATACCAAGCGTTGTGTGTCGATTTTCCTGGAAAATTACTGATTCTGCAATTACATGAATATCCCTTTTCGTTTTTAAGAATTTACAACCAGCTTGGAGTTAACTCGGCTTGTGGCGGAGAAGATCATTTCCTGTGTTTTTATGAACTATTCTTGTAGCATTAGATGAAACAAAAAGTGTCATTTTTGTAAAGTAGTATAAAAAGAAAGTTTAGACAATCAGATGGTGCTGAGTATTATGCTTATGGTAGTATTTCAAACTTGTTTGTAAGAAATTTGAATGTGGAAAAACTCCTGTCCTATTGCAGCCAAAGAACCTCTGAGCAAAGAACTGTATTAAATTGCGTCCTGTACCCTTTTTAACAAAGTTTTTTCAAACAAATTTTTTTTTTTTCTTATCTTAGGGTAATTTCACATTGCTGAGCCAAATTGGTCAGGTAGGACTTCTTTGAATCGAACGTTATGATTTGATTGTATATTGCTTATTATGATTTTGTGAATGGTAAGGTTTTTAATAGCAAGAATCGTAAATGATAACTCTATCATACTTGCCACCTGTCTAATGGTTTTAAAGTCTGTCTCAAATTAGATGGCACGTGAAAATGCCCGCGTATTAAAACAATTGAAGAGTTGTTGCATGAATAATTTTGCGTTATCGCAAATCTCATGTGACAGTTGAGACAGACTTTAGTTGTTAAGATTTGTAGGCACCTGAGTTGAATAGGATGGCTTCTTCATTATGTGGACAATCTAGAATTTTGTATTATCGCAATAGACGATAGAAGATTGCGCTAAAGATGGTAACAGGGATGTTCTCCATGATCTTTGCATTTCAAAGAATTTCATTTTATTTGACTGATCGATTTACCATGAGATGCAAAGAATCATGGTAAAAAATTCGTTGATGCCATCTTTAGCGCGATTGTCTATCGCAGGCAGTCAATTGAACTTTAAAAGTTTTAAGTTAGCCTCGAACTCCTGTGTTATCGACGTTGGGTATTTTCTCGGCTTGGCTAGTAAGCCTATTATTTAAGACTGAACTCTTCAATTGCTTATTCAATTTTTGCAGGACAAGGCCATCACTGAAGAGCAGGTTCGATTAGTGAGGAAACAACAATGGAAAATTGACAAGCTTGAGAAGGTAAGGCAGTGAATATATATTATGATAGGTGATGTGATGGTGTTGACTCTCGCCTCTCGTGGTAGTATCTTGGGGCGAACGATCGAGCCTCTTATTTCCAGCACCGCCGAAGTTTCATCAGTTTTGCTTGAAGGGGCTACCATTTTCACTACGGGAGTTGTAATCCTTATAAGGGATGTCGAAGAATGGGGCTTGTGCACATTTCTGGTCTGGTAATTTTCTGAGGGATTGTTTTGTTGCACAGTTAGTAGAAATGATTTCCGATTCAAGTGAACTTTTTCTTGACTTGCTGAAAAGAATGATAGTGATTTAATCATTGTTTGTAAGTTATCGTACCTTTTTCAGTGTAGAAATTATTCCGCGGAATTGGTATCTCCTTGAACAAATTTCGTAAGAAATAGTTTTCCGTAATAAGAATAGCAGGTAATGCAGAAATGTTAAGAAGCAGATAAAGATAGTCAACTTTATCGCCATCTGACGAAAGTTCTTTGAAATAGAATCATCTGTATCCATGATGCGACGTAATCGATTTCAATATGGTGAGGCAAGTAGGATTCCTTTGTAAACAAATTCATGGATTCTTCTTGCAATACGTAGGAAGGCCAATGTACCACATTTTTTCAAACTCTATCAATTTTCTCATTTCTTGTGGATCATATTTAGCAACTTTTTCGAAGATATTTAAATGATTCCAAATATCAACTTTGTTTGCAAGTTTTTGAAACTGTGAACAGTGTCTCACTTTTATTGTTTTTTATCTTTACTATGTTAGCTGCTGCCACGCTACCAAGATTCACACGAGAGAGCCGTGTTCAAAGCAGCTGCGATGGTCAAAGAGACGAAGCATATTTTAGCTGTCTTAGATCAACAGGGATTGTCAGATTTGCGATCAATGCAGAAACCAGATAGTGATGTGGAAGATGTCCTTGCATCTATCATCATCATAAGTATGATTACAATGATTAATAGGCAGTTGCACTTTGATGACTCGAATACGTTGTACCTTGAATTCCTCAATAACGAGACAGTTTTAAATTTCCTTTGAAGTTTATATATTTCAAGTACCGTATTTGCAAGGGTGACTCAAATGTTGCACTCCCTACAGGTTCTATATTAAGCTTAACTCGAACCATTCAAAATTTATGTGAGTCTAACAAAATTTCTAGATTAGGAATCAAAATAAGACAGACACTGTTCTTCGTTTCACGCAATTTTGAATCAGAGTTATCTCAAGTCAACGGCAGCCATTAATGCAAGATTTTTATCAAACAAATATAGTACTTTGACATGATAATGACTTTACAACCCGAAACGTCAATCAAAACAAAACTCTGTTTATAGTACAATTTTATTATGCTTATGCTGTATTTGTTTGTTTTTAATTAAATAGTGTGCAACGCGCTTACAAGAAGATTATTTGTGCAAATATAGTACTTGATTGTTAATATTCTTCCCACCACTTCCTAGAGTTATACGTCTACGTTTTGGTTTTATTGTGTTTTTCAGTAAGTTTACTCGATCTTTTTTGGCAACTCATGGGGGAACATAATACTTTCTTTAAAATAGGATAATATTAAATCGATTGGCTTTGTATGTCTGTCCAGTGCATGCAGTTTAGCTCAATTTTCCCATCAGCTAAGAATGAAATGAAAACAACGCTGTAATTTGAACCCCCAATAACTAAAAGACATTGTGTCTCCTTTCAGAATTCTAATTATGGACGTTCAACTGTAATTCTGTCTTTAAGTAGTATGGCTTAGCTGACATTCACTAAAATAATAGTCTAGTTGAGAACTTGCATATACATTTTTATTCGACTGACTCAAATTTTGATGCATTGCTATTTTATTCTTATTTTCAGTTAAATCACCAACATCTGACTTGACATGGAACAAAGGTGCAAAACGAATCATGGCCAACCTGGAAAGGTGCGATTTCCATCTAAGAACATTTATGAAATACTTTAGCTGATGTCCAAATGTGCTTCCTGCTCGTATTTTTTCATAAGTTTTCATAAGAAACTCAACTCTCAGATCACCAACAATTAAGAAACTCGACTACTGGAAAAATACACCCTCCCCTGCACTAATCTTTGAAAATATTACTAAGAAATTTTTGCTTCGTATGATCCTGTTTTATTTCGCTTGAAGCATACTTCCGCTTTTCCGTTGTACTTTATTACTGGATACTACTTGAGTTATGTATAATCAGAGTCGTGGTTTCATACAACTGCCTATGAAATATTCATGAAGGCACAAGAGACC
>REGM01000220.1:93425-167248 GCA_004194415.1 Aurelia aurita | reverse complement strand
ATTTCTACCCGTACCGAGAATATTCAGGGGGAAAACGACGAAGCTACCCGCCGACAGAGCTCAAAGTCTCTTCGTAATAAGCAAAAAGAAGAAGTACAGACCTTAATTTCAACAGGACTTCACTCATATTATCTTTATGATTATCATCTGCTAGCAGTTTTAAAGTTATTGACCGGTGATGGTTCGCAGAGAAATTGGATCTCAAAAGGTCTAAATTACAGGCAGCTTGAAGAGGCATCGATTTTTATTGCTGCAGCAAACACCGTTGTTCGTTATTGATCCTTACAAGCGAGCAATGCAAATGCTTGATATAATCATAACTGATATGGTTAAGATTGATATGACTCAAAGGTAATATTCGATTCATAAACTTTCTAATTTAGTTGGAATTGTGAAGTCACCTAGTAGTACAAAGCTGAAATTTTGTTTGATAAGGGGACTATTGCTGAATACGCTCGTCCGATTCTGTAGAGTACGACCGACAACTTTATCAATCTTTTGTACCTCATCTTGTTGGCTGGTGTTTCGTTTGCAGTCGTTGAAAAGGGGTTTGCAATCAGTCGATTCCTTTGGGGTCGTTTTATATGTTGCTTTTAAGAGCCAGGTGTTTGTTTATGCACAATTCAGGTGTCATATGACACCACCCTACAGCAAAATCGTTTCTGACGATTAATATATATTACTTCTACAAGGAACCGCATGCAAGAGATCATGCTGAATCGATGCATAATCCTCATTGCTAAAGTGTTTCACACGTGCCTCGGCTTTGCCCAAATTTTATTCTAAAGCTAGTGAAATTAGTTAGCAAAAATAAATTGTGAATGTACAGGGTTCCCAAAAAAAATTGTTTGCTGTTTGTGCAGCTACTGTGAAGGAGCCATGAATCCGATTTCCCGTTTTTCAGATTTGGAATAGAAGAGACTTCAACTTAGAGTTTGATACCTAGTTTTAGTAAATCTGAGATGTAGTTACAGATTTAAAGACAAGAAATCAAAACCCTGGTTGCTTCAAAACCAGAGGGTTTTATCTCTGTGCTTTACCTTAGAACTTCAATTTTAGCTTCAAATTAAATTCAACTTTTAATTTTTACGGGGGACACATTTGCCAGGAAGGCTATGGAATGCAATATCGTTAGTTTAAAAGGACTTCAGGACTTTAGAGAAGCAAAAACAGTTATGGATGCTTGTCACAGCCTGCAGCACTTGTGTAGCTTATCGCCATTGCTATCAACACTTGATATGTTATGTCCTTCTTGGATACCCCAACATTCATATTTATGACATGTATTTCATTTGTGAACATTGAAAAACTGGCTAAGTACATTTTCCACTCAATTTCTTTGATTTTGGCATTCATGCAGAATATCAATCCTCTGGTTTTGAAGCAACCAGTAATGTTAACTTTCTTGCTTCATAAGTCAGCAACTACTTGTCAGATTTATTCAAGCTAGGTATCAAACTCTAAGTTGAAATCTCTGCTATTCAAAAATATGAAAAATTCAGGAATTGGATTCATACCTTTTTCACACTAGATGCACAAATAGCGAACGATGTTTTGGGATACCCTGTAGAAATTTCAACATTTTGATTAAAAAATTGCTGTAACAGACTTATAGTTAAGAACCTTTAAATGCATCAGTTGTAAACGATGTCCCTTGTGGCAAAATATTTTAAGGGTTCTTGCACTCAGAATCATAAGTTCTTGGTATGGCCGGGCCAGATTGATAATTTACAATTGCAACATGTCTGTTACTCGAAGAGTTATCATCCTGGCAAAGTAAATTCTTCTAAATGCTTCCAATGGTCACATTTTGGCCTTTTAATATGTCATTTAAGCATGCAACTTGCATAGGACAAAGTTGTGCAGGATGTATAGAATCTTTGATTCAAAAATTGTGTTACAGTAGGCCACAACATGATACAGAGCTCAACTTACGGCCAGCAAATTGGGCTGAGAAGGGCTGTCAATGCCAAGGAAGAGAGATTTTTGTGGAAGCTAATGTCCTGACACTCATGATTTAATGCAGTTTGGTATATCATTCAATCCGAGCTATGTCTTTTCCATAATTGGATCCACTAATCTTTTTTAGGAACAGCCAAATATTGAACACGATTGAGAAGTCAGTTACAGCTGGTGATACTTTGGTAATTTACAATGTTGAAAATGAAATTGATTCATTCCTCTTTCCCATCATTGATCATATCAACACCAAAAGTCGGTTGCATATGGATGAAGGTTTGTTCATGTCAGATTTCCTGTACACCTATGAAAAACAAAGATAGCTTCTCTAACGTTCTCCTCATTCTTTCTACTCTTTTAACTATTTCTTTCTCTTTCACTTTTGCTTCTCTTTCACCATTTCCCTTCTTTTTTCATTTCAACCCTCTGCTATCGACCAAAAGGGAATAATATTCACCCCTGCATTACTTTCCTTTGCAGAACCAAGCGTTGTTAAAATGAATGGTCGTCGCCTTTTGATACATCCATCCTTTCAACTGATACTAATACATTGTTCACCATACCCAATCATTCATGAAGAGTTAGCATCGACTATGACGGTCATTGATTTGAGACCAAACACTAATGGAATAGTGCGTCACTTCCTACTCAGTGCAGTCGAACGAATCAGGCCAGATTTATGCACAGAGGATAACAAAATCTACTATGAGCTGTTTCAGTGCTATGATACACTAGGAAAGCTTGATAATGGTGCAATGGCACTTATTAGAAGGAAACCGGGTGCCGGGATTTGGGAAGAAACTGAAATGATTACTGACATTGTTCAGAAGCGCACTCAGGTATGAATCATAATTACTTGTTGCTCTTTATGACATTCTTGCCAAGTTGAATTACCGTAAATGGAAGAGTACAAGGAAAGCCCTTCCAAATCACTTTACAATTAATATTAATGAGAAAATAGTGTGTAACCCTTGGCAAAGAGCTGTATTTTTGTTATATTTTGTGACAGTTTTATTTTACAATTTGCTCACAAAAAATTTAAATTCACACAGTTAGTTCTATTATAGTTGATGTGCAAGATATAGCTCAGCTTTTTGCTTGGTTGTTAAGCTAAATCAACGGAGTTAAAAGTTACTCAGCTGGGAGGACTGCGACAGTCGTTTGTTTTTTACAAAAACGGAGAGAAAAACATCCGTTTTGTGAAAGTGTTCACACTGATCCTCTCAAAAACAGCACATAAACGGAGATTTTCGAAAACGCTGTCGAAAGTGGATATTCACAAAAGCCGAGGTTTTTGAAAACACTGTAACGTTCAACAACGAGGTTCACAAAAAAGGAGCAATGTGAACGCACAAAAGCGAATATTTTTCGCTCCGTTTTTGTAATCAGGCGGATCAATGTGAACAGACAAAAACGGATGTATTCCTCTCCGTTTTTGTGCAAATTTGGAGCAAATGTGGACGGCTAGCTTTGATGCATCACAACGGATAATAGCAAAAACGGAGCAGTGTGAACGGGGCCTAAATATTGCCTATTGTATTTAATGTTCTCGATCGATGAAAAAGTAGGAAAATACAGTATAGACGTGGATGTAAAGGCATGCCCTAAGAACCGAAAATATAACAAAATGAGGTTTTTTATTCTTCCAAATCGACTCACATATAAGGGCATGCCCTTTTTCATAAATTTTAGCCCTGTTTTTGCTTATTTTGAAAGGGAAAGCAAAAGATCAAATGGACTTGACGTGCCATGTACTAACTTCGTTATTAAGGGAACAAAGGAAAGTATGCAAAAAGTAGGGCTGTTGATACGAGACTATTTAGCAAGAATGAATCAAAATCAGTGTAAATAATCCATCATCGTTCATTTTTGTGATTTTCTCAAAGCAGACTCATATATGAGGGCACTGCCCTTATATTTGGGTATAAAGGTATGCCCTTATATACGTGAAGCCCTTATATCCTCGTCTATACGGTAAGTGGCGCGTGTCCTTACTTTGCTGTATGTTTAGACTAGATCGCTATATCTCCGTTCATTTCTTTAAGACTAGTAGTAATGTTAGAATCAACAAAAAGTAGGACTGATGTTTATTTTTCAAAATAACTGACTGTTTGGATCCATGTGACTTTTCTTTAAATTAGGGGCGTTTCTTTTGGTTAGGTTTGTACAGAGTGACCACCAATGATTACTGGGAAATTACATTGTCTAATAGATGATTGCTCTAAAGATGGCACCAGCAAATTTTTTACCATGATTTCTTGTATCTCAAAGAATTTCGATTGATTTGCTTTGTTATTTTACCATAAGACGCAAAGGATCATGGTAAAAAAATCCATAATGCCATCTTAGCGAAACCGTCTATTGTACTGTAAATCTAGAATCTTCTTGCCTTCTGTTAGGTACCCTAAACTTTTTCAGAGATAAATAAACTACACTTTTATGAACCTTGTCATATTTTAAATTATTGTTGTACTTGTTGTAGATGGGAGCACGATTTTCTCAGGTCATCTTGAATCTCCAACGAATGCATTTCCATAGAGCAAAGTTCGTCCCATTGGCAAAGTGTGTAGCATCGGCATTCGATATTCTTTTGTCGCTAAGTACACTGAGAAACGAATACCAATTCCCTATTGATTTCATCATCTCGTTGTTCGAGTTGGCAACCGGAGGCGCGGAACCTGAACAATCCTCCAAGATTATTTACCAATCAGTTGAAAGGTACAATCGCAAATCAAAGACACCAGTGAATAAGAGAAAGGACGAAACGAGCATGAAAAATGCTTCTGAGTTATTGGGAGTTAACCTTGACAAGATCAATCACATTCTGGTTGCAGAGCGAAAGGAATTCAATGATTTCAAAGGTAGGGCCTATTGAAGTGATATCTAGAAGACCCTTGTCTCCTTATCAGGAGTTTTCAAATGAACGCTACCGGTTACCGTATTTCCTCTAATAAACACCTAGCCTCAAATAAACTCCTCCCTCTAATAAACGCCTTCCCTTTCCACACAAAAATGGCAATAAACGCCTCCCTCTAATAAACGCCGCACACGTCAGAGCGGCGCTTTATTAGAAAAATTACAGAAAGTTTAAATTTCCTCTCTATCGGCATACCGAAACTCTGAAATAGCTAATTGGAATATTTAAACGTTTNGGTAGGGCCTATTGAAGTGATATCTAGAAGACCCTTGTCTCCTTATCAGGAGTTTTCAAATGAACGCTACCGGTTACCGTATTTCCTCTAATAAACACCTAGCCTCAAATAAACTCCTCCCTCTAATAAACGCCTTCCCTTTCCACACAAAAATGGCAATAAACGCCTCCCTCTAATAAACGCCGCACACGTCAGAGCGGCGCTTTATTAGAAAAATTACAGAAAGTTTAAATTTCCTCTCTATCGGCATACCGAAACTCTGAAAGTATAGATATTACATCAATTAAAATAGCTACGTGGAATATTTAAACGCTTCAGATTTAACTCGATATTCTTTCATGCTAAACTACCAAGTCTTTCTTGTAAATATTTCTCCTGAGGAAACATCTCAGTATAATTTGTTGACCTCCCTCTAATAACGCATCCCTCTAATAAACGCCGCATAAAATTCCTTCCAAATTTAATAAACGCCAGGGGCGTTTATTAGAGGTTTTACGGTAACCAAAAGGAAACCTGCATCTTCTTTTGAATCATAGTTTTCTTATTTGAATTTGCGTCAAGCATTGAAATTTTCTAGAGATGAAGTTGATATTCTAGAAATTACGTTAAGTTAGTAAGAATGTGTGACTTAAAACCATTAGCTAAGGTTTTGATAACAGAACACAATTTACACAAAGAAAGCAATAACCGGTACGTGCCACTCGAGACTTTCCATGATTTGATTGATTTAAATGTCCCAGACATCAAATAAGTTTGTCTGAAGCCACTTATGTACTAATCTAATGCCTTTAACGCTCTTTCTAATTTGTGTACGTTGTCGCAAGATATGATTTGCAAATCGATCTGTAATCCCTTTGAGAAATAAATTTGTTGATTTTATCAGAGATACGTGGATACTATAATCATTGGTTACGAATTCAACACAAGTATGAATTAAAGGGATACATAAAACCATGGTAAAAGCTGCAAAAACACTGCTTACATAAATGAGTTATTTCATTAGGTGAACAAAAACTTTTAAATAAAAGGCTAAAAGAGTTAAGATAAAGAAATGTGGTAACATTTAGATTTAAAAGATTTTAAAAGAGCCCCTGCATCAAACTGAAGACCTACGTTTACATGGAAGAGTTTCTTGTTTGGAGAGAAATATTTCCATTTTATGTCAAATTCTTCTTTAATTTTCAATAAATATGACGAGGGTAATCTTCCCTACAAAGATTACAACACAATTCTGAACCCTGGAGATGGTTGAAAACACGAAAGTTTTCACCCACGGACAAATTCTCGCTTACACGCATTGGGAAGTTTGCAGATTTCTCATCCCGTAGCAACGATTTCCTTGTTCAAGGTCTTTTAGTATGCAAGGCCTAGTTTATACGTCTGATGAATGACTTCTTAATTTTATCAAATGTTTAAGGTACTGAAATGAATAAGACTGCGTCAGAATTCCTGGTGGTAGATGGACAGATTGAGCTTCCAGAAGAACTTCAAATAGATGTTCCACCTACAGAAGTTGATGTAGCTACAGCAGTACCAGAAATGTGCAAAGAATTTTTCAGAATATTCTACAAACACGTGTCAAAGTAAGAAATCTTACGATCTGTGTTAAAGCAAACTGTAATTCTGTGTCAAAGCTGAAAGAATTAGGAACATTTTCTGCGAAGTTATATATGTACCGGGTGTCCCAAAAAAGAGTTTCGATGTTTAACTAAATGCAGAAAAAAAAGTATTGAATCTGGCAATTTCTATTTATTCTAGTTAGATGCTAGGCATTTCAACTTACAGTTTGGCATATCATGGGAAGAAATTAGTTATCT
The DNA here is from genome assembly GCA_004194415.1 of Aurelia aurita. Classification (NCBI taxonomy): domain Eukaryota; kingdom Metazoa; phylum Cnidaria; class Scyphozoa; order Semaeostomeae; family Ulmaridae; genus Aurelia; species Aurelia aurita. Next base: position 160,320 of record REGM01000220.1, on the reverse strand, counting down.
GAAGATGGGGTTATGAGCTATAACATTTCATGTTCATGTTGAAGGCCAGACCAGAGAGTCTTGTATGCCTTCCTGCATCATCGCGGTGGAGGGGGACTCCCCAGATGAGCAACGCTAAAATTGGGTCGAAAATTCGTTACCTTCACGACGAGCAAGATTGAGCATATTCAAAGTACAAACTGAAGAACCGAATCTATTAGGTCTCAGGGGAACACATACCAATTTTGTACGCTGCCAGTGTAAGGTCCATTCCTATTGTCATATTTCTGACGGCAAGAGTACACAAATGGCTTGACCACATGGAAACTAGGCTGAATGCGTTTCTAATGGAGAAACACGGGAAAGTGCACTGTTGCGTAATAAATATCACAGGTCTAACAAACAATAAAACTATTTTTACTTTAAAAAAGACAGTTTGTTCTACTTTGTGAAACAGTAAAGATAAACGATCTCCACAAATGAAATTCCCAGTTGGCTTAATACAATAATAGCAGCAGCAAACAGTTTTGATTCAATTCTTCAGACTTTACTTTGAATATGCTCAGTGAACAGAACTCTTGCTGGTCGCCAAGATGAACGAATTTTTGACCCAATTTTAGTGCTGCTCATCCGGAGAGTCCCCCTTTACCGCCATAATGCAGGAAAGCGTACAGACGTCTTTGGTTTGGCCTTCAACATGAACATGGAATGTTATAGCTCATAACTCCATTTTCAGATATCTAATTCCTTCCCACGATATGCCAAACTGTAAGTTAAAATGCCTAGTATGTAACTAAAATGAATAGAAATGGCCAGGTTCAGTACTTTTTTCTCTGTATTTAGTCAAACGTCGGAACTTTTTTTTGGGACACCCGGTATAGAGTGCGACTTGCACCACCAGAACCTGGTTTTCAGGCGAATTGCTACTCAAAACTGGGTAGTGTAATATAAGGCACGAGTAAATCACGAAAAATTTGAGTCACATACGTGTAATTTCCCGAGTTTAATGAAATAGATTTAAGTTCCCGTTACCATTGTCGAAGATTGTACTTTTAATTTAAGTTGCCTGGGAGGGCCGTAGAGATTTTTACAGGGATTCTGTGTTATTTATTTTGGGCTTAGAGTTTTGCTGTGTGTTATCTTTTTAGGTTCCTAAAAGTTGGAATTTTTTCATAAGTTTGCTTTAAATTGTTTCTGTTCAAGAAAAACTGAGTTATTGTTTATTTTGAGTCTAAGAATCTTTCTGTTGTTTTTTGGGATTTGAAGTTCAAGGCAAATTACTTTTTGCAAGAAGTAGAATCTACTCAGATGAACACCCTTGGTTAAGATTTTATAGAGCATCCCCCCGTTAAGTTGACAGCAGACTGTTTACTTCGGCAGCACCCTGGTCATATATTTTCGTGGCACCAATAGTTGGTTATTTCAATGCCCTATTACGCGATAGCTTTTAATTTTCATGAGTAGAAAACTGCCTGATTTAACGTGCATCTTCTGACTCTGCCGGTCTCATAATTATTTGTGACATCTGATACTTGGTTGCATTTGCAGGTCATTAAGCTCAGAGCATCACAATCTATTCACCCACCTTTGCTGGCTTTGCATGAAACTAACTGATTTTGCTGCTCCAGATCCTGAATCTATTGGCTTGCTTCTTGAAAAAGGTAGGGATATTCTTTGTGTTGTAGAGAGCAGAGTTTTAAACTTTCGTTGGAGTAAATAATGCGTTCTACTATTGTATTATTCAATAAACATGCCTACAATTTACACTTAAAACAGACTTGTTGTTCGATTATGAAATACAAGGCCACTATATCAATGTTGCTTGTCGGATCTAATAAGATGCTTGCGATGACTTTAAGTAAAGAATAACCTGGTTAGCGGGAACACCACAACAACGTGACAAAAACAACAGTGAATATTGTAAAATTGATCATTTCTGATATGATCATAGAAATCAGTACTTCTACGATATTCGCTGTTGTATTTTGTGTCATGTTGCGATCTTGCTGTTTACCTGTTTCTTTTTTTGTTAACTTGACAATTTCAACCATGCAAGTCAATGGCATTATGAATCCACCTCGCAGAACTGTTGCAATTTTTAGCTGGCTCACAGCTTTTGGGAAAATAGTTAATTAGACCTTGCTAAAAAATAGCTATCTCACTTTGATATCCGCGTCTATTTTTACAACTGTAAATCAAAATTGTAAATTGATCTTTTTGCGAATTAGGAATTGTAAGGGGTGAAGACCATCACGTTCGTATTATGAGCACTTTCTCGTAACTGTTTTAGAACCTTTCAACGCATGCATGTGAACTTCCTTTTTTGATTTATGTAGTTTATGTATGTAGTTTATGTTTGTTCCTGTTCATTGCAGGATATTTTTCATTGGCTTCGTGCTGCCATCAGACCACCCGTGATAAGACTTAGCATTTTATATTCCTGTTGCTCATTGTATTACTGTCTTCTCAGCATATTAATGACTACAGTTTTAGTTCGCTTAACTAACTACAATGCATGCCAAAGGTCTTGGAACACCTTACAAATTTCGCCTTGTGTTGCTATTTTCCACCTCCTCCTTATAACAATGTTGTTCTGTGATAGTATAATGAGGAGAGCAATACGACGCCGCTCTGCAGGGATAGAAGAACAATAAGCTTACAAATTATCATTTTTTGGGAGGAGGGGTTCTTTAACTTATTGTTGTGCATAGAAAATGTGCAGAAGAAGGATGAATGGACACATTCTGTCTAATGACAGAAAGAGATTGGTTGCATCATGTTTTGATTCATTTCACAACTGTGATCAAGTGTGCAGTTTTGCATCCTTGTTCAATCTGGCTTCCTATTCCGATATCTAAATACCTACTTGGTACTTCTTTTTGTTTTCTTTAGATTGCAGAAAAGAACTATTTGTTTCTGATTCAAAGTGTCCTTCTTGGCTCCCACTTGAATCATTGAATCTGCTAGTGTCCCTCTCGGCCTCCTTGCCATCAGTCACAGATGTAATTGAATCGATTGCAACTGACTCCAACTCTTGGTATGCTTGGTACACAAATCCAGCTGCTGAAACCTTACCACTGCCAATGAGCCGTACAGAGGAAGAGGCCTCAGTGAAAGATGCTGTAACAACTGATGATCAACAGGAGGGTAAAGAACTATCAAAAGATGATCAGACGATCAAAAGTGAATCAGGCAGTGAAGCGTTTGATCAGCAGACTAAAGACGTGATCAAGTTACTTGTTATTAAATGTCTTCGCCCAGATCGTTTTCAGAATGCAATGACCAATTTGTGTGCATCAGACTTCAATGCATTTCAGGGGCAGATCGATTACAATTTTGATGAGTTGATGTCATGCACTGGAGATCCCAAGCCAGTTCTTATTCTGTTGCCTTCAAGTAAGGATGAGACTGATGGAAAGTCTTTCACTGTTTCGTATTGTGCAGATGTTTTAGCACAAAAAGCAGAGGTAAAGAAATATTCAACTTTTTCCAACCTGCTTATACAACAGTAAAAAAGACTAACCAAAGTACTCTCGGAGGCACAATCAACAAATATTACTTTTTTATTAAAGGCTTTGTGCAAGGTTAACAGCTTGCATTTGCACAGAGCAAAAAGTCTAAAAGTATCCCATTCAAATCGAAGTTGCACACGCGCCGTGAACAATAGATAGCCAGAGAAACAATGCTGTGTCTGAGTGGTTTTTTTTTTGTTCTATTTATAGACAAACCTATTCACGATTGCACATTCATTTTAATAATGTTCTTATTATTCATCAAATCAGTATTTTGGAGATTGATTTTCTGATGCCAAAGAGCAAAAAATAAGGCTTCTTTGTTCGTGAGCTCTTAAGAACTTTGAAAGGCTCATGGCATGTTTGTCAACTGCGTTTGACCTTTCTAAAATGGTTTAATGCTTTCGGGTGAGGGAAAAACCTGATGCGTTTTGCCAATTTATTCATTTCTTTAAGAATTTATTTGAAAGGATCAAACATTAGTAAATTTCTTCGTTGGTTTGAAATTTGCAGTACACCATGTGCGTTGAATTAGCAAAAACTTCAGATTTTTAGGATTTTGCTCTACTCTTTGTATTTCAGCTAGTTTTGAAGCTGTGACGTCATCAATTTGCTAAATAACAAGCCAAAAAAGCAACAGACTTGCGCTTATCTTTAGTGATGAAGGTTTCCTTGAACAATTCGTTAGAGAATGCTTCCTTGAAAGTTGTTCTAGCTTTTCTCCATTGATATAGAAGTTACGATGCTTCTAATTTGCTTACAATGAACAATGAAGCGTTACGTGAATTCCTTTCAAAAAAAAAATTTGCGGACAAAATTATATCAAAAATGCTCGTTGTAGAATAACGGTAAATAATCAAATGTTCCTTCCCAGCCATTCATTTAAAAGAAAACGATAATAACTAATCGCGCAATTGATTTTAAAGATCTAAAGCTCATTTTGCTCATTAAATTTACGAAATTTGTATCATACATCTCTTTTAACAGGAGAAAGGTCTGAGCTTGATCCAAGCTTTTGTCTTCGATGGTAATGAGAAAATGATTAACTTGAGCTTGAATAATGCTGTGTCTACAGAGAACTGGATTTTGATCGAAGATTTACACCTTGGAGACGCAAACTGGCTGAGAGAGTTCACAAAAAGAGTTTCTAGGCTTCATGAACAGTCAGGTATGTATCATCTTCAGGAATTGCGTTACAAGCTGTGGATAGCCTAGAATTCAATGATTCTTCAAATTCCAAACCAGAATTTTTGGTTTGAAGATTGCATTGTAGATGTGAAGGCGTATTTTGAAGAGGTCATCATCGATTCAACAAAGTGAAATTCAATTTTGAATCCTAGGATCGCTTCTCTCATGTTGAAAATACGTCGAAACGATGCTTGAGACTTCCAAAAAGGATCGCTTTACCATACGTTAACATTTTGAAAAAGGAAACTTTCGGTTCTACTGAATTTTCTTTGATTGCCGTCGCACACTGTGCATTTTTTGCAAATATTTCCAATATATTCACAATATATTCCAATACATAATATATCTTTTTCTTGATCTACAGCTCAATTTTGTATGTATTTTGTTCATTCTCCTTTTCCATCTGAAGCTAAACTACGCTCGTAAATGCTGGCAATTTTGTGTGCTTTCATGTTCAAATTCATCCGCAACCAACAGATACGTTAAACAGAGACGGCAGGGTTGACGAAACAAAGCGATCATTAGGGCTGGAAAAAAGGTTTTTGTTCCTGGCAGCAAAATATCAAATCAAAGTTCCTGTGAAATCTAGCAGAAATTTCCTGTGAGCAGGATTCGGAGATGTTTTAACTGTATGTTCAAAAGTTTCTCCAAGCTTCGCTAAATTCTGTGTCTTCTAAAATTAACTTGCACGCTACTAGCGAAATAACTTTCCGTGTATCTTTCAACAACACTGACGCAATTATCACATGGCTACTCGAAAAATAACATGTCAAGTCGAGGAGATTAGAGTCTGTATTACATGCTCCTAGTATTCCAAAAGTAAACTAAAAAAACTCTGGAAATTGCTCTGAAAAGATACTTTGGCACAAACATGTTAAGAAAAAGGTTAAATTTGATTGTACTTGATTGCAAACATCGAGTAGAATATATTTTTTCATGAACCATAGATTTACACGCTAATGATGTTGTAATTTGTATGGTTCTTGTTTCTTGGGTATCTCATGAATGATTAAAAAAAATTAGAAATTTCGCTTTTGCCTGATTAGCAGAAGGAACTTTCGCTGAATTCCAGTTGGGTTAGTTTCATATAGTTGATCTGCTGTCGTAGAGAAAATTACAGAAAAGTTACTGGCTGAGAGTTGGTGAGGCAAAATGCCCATTTTAGATTGTGATTTCTTCCCGTCCTTTCAATGGTTTGCTGCTCAAATTAACTACATTTGAACCTCGGTAACTCGAACACGCTTGTCTCGAGCTATTCGCTATCTCGAACAATGTCGTAATTATCCTCAAATTAGCTTAAGTACGGATACTAATGCAGTTATCTCGAAACCTCTCAAAACCTCGCTATCTCAAAAATTTGCATTCCCCTTACGATATCTTGATGTCTTGATTGAGCAAGATAAGATGCTGTTGTTCAACAAAAGTTTGGTATGTTGTTCAGCAAAATTTGGTCTGCATTGCCGAAATTCTGATACAGATGTGTGGAAAATGGAAACAATAACACTGCTGTATCAACTTATTGCAATGGAAGATAGCTCCATTGTTGCCTCTTTTTGTGTCAGTCAATAGTCAGGTTAAGGATGTGCTTTATTTAAACGGAAAGCATCACGACAAGACAGCTGAAAACGAAGGGCGCAATAACTTTCCAGGGACTGTGTCAAAATTTCCTGCAAAATAGCGAAAATTTCTTGCAAGCCATTTTCATCAAAAAGATTACTGGCAGCGGCGCTGTAGGACAATTTTGAGCCATGACTGACATTGTTTAAGCAGTCTCCCATAATTAATAAGATAAGATTTCTTTAGGTGACAAAACAACAACTTTCGCTGACGTACTCTCAAATTTTGGATGGAAAATGTTTTCAGTTATGACTTCCAACTACTGTCTGGATTTCAACATAAGTTGCTGCTTCTTTTTGATGAATTGTTTAACAATATTTTGTGTGATTAGTTGTAGTGATATGATTTTGAAATGAATCAATCCCCGAAAAAAATAACTAGAATTTCCGCAAAAAATGTGTAGCCTTTTATGCATATTTCCACCATATGTGCCAAATTTTATTTCAGATCCAGAAGTGCAATGGAGGATAATAATGACAACGGAGCCGTGCGACAAACTGCCCTTAGAACTTCTTTATCTGTGTGAAAAGGTTTCACTTGACGCCCTGGTTGCTGTAAATGAGAAATTGCCATTTTCGAATTTGAATGAAGATTCGAGTATTATCAAAAATAATATTGTCATGGCTCTCAAGGTTTGTTAATTCCTTTATCGAGAATGATCAGAAATCTAAATTATTTTAACAGCAGCCTCTAAGCTCCTTAATGCATTGGAAGTAAGTTAGAACAGCAAAATGCAAAGAAACACAGGAGAACACAATATATAGAGATATACACGAAAGTTTCTCTCAAAAAATACTTTCGACTTCCATTAAATTTGTATAATCATCCTCGTTTTAGGGTAAAGTGTCTAAACTGTTGTTAGTTTGTCCCATTTTTAGGTAAAATGACACATTGTAGAACAAGTTCTTGATCATAAATTCAGTCGTATTATTCTTAACCTTTCCTGCTTTACCTGAGAAGAAATAAGGAGAATTTTAATGCCAATTGGCACAGAAAAGTAGTTTGCCATGTCACTAAAATTATTGCAGTTTTTTAATCCTTAGGTAAGACTAAGTTTAATGAATACTTGCAATTACTGAATTCCTACGACATCAGCTTTCTTCTTCAGTTTCTTTAAAAGCTCCACAAAAGAACTAGTTTCCTTCACCTAAATTTATTCTTACTAAATCAGACAAGTTTACGCTGCAAATGTTTGGAAATTTATTCAAGCCGATAGCCAACAGAACATTTCTGACAAAGCAAACAACATTCATGCTGATATTTGATATTATCCTCTATCCAGATATTTAATTTGCACACACCTCAGTCAGGCATCGTTTTCCTTGATGGGATAATAATTGGCAAAAAATTTGTTTATCACAGCAAATTTATTATCCTAATTGATTGTGGATATAAGAGCATACCTTTAACCGAAAATATTACTAACTGAATGACGTTTTCTATCTTTCGAGATCAACTCACATATAAGGGATTGCCTAAGATTGTTATCCCTGTCTATGTTAGCAAGGAAATAATTTATTCGAGACTATCAAGCGAGAATTAATGATAATCAGTATCAATGTGCATAAGATAATATTTTTTGTAATTTCTCTCTTTTTAGCTGTTAGCACTGCCCTTATATCTGGGTAGGAGAGCATGACCCTACATACCAGTACCCGTCCATCTGCATCTATACGTTAACCCTACTATTCCTTGTGAAATTGTTCTATCTTACGCAGACATAAACCCAGCTCACTTTCAGGCGCAATTAATCTTTTTGCAGTGTCCCAGTGAACGATTGTGGACAGAATCAAGGGAAAAGTCATTGGTACATCGTGACTTACTTTACACTCTTTGTGTTGCTCATGGTATAATGCTATCAAGAGAGGTTTTCGCCCCAAGGACATTTACACTAAAGCCAAGAATCACGTCTGAAGATCTTCTTCGTTCTACAGAGTATGCATCAAACTACTTTGAAAGTAGTGCGGAGGAAATTAAGCTGTCTTTACATGACATATGTGAAGTAATTTGTGAGGTATGTGTATTAATAACTGTTCGTTGTCAGTTACAAGAATTCAGTTGGAAGTTTGCTTTTAAAAGCACAATCATCATGAAACATGCTATCGAGTGTTTTGTAGAATCAGAATACTTTTGAAACATTTGACTTCCAACAGCATATGTAGTATTTGGAAATTTTCCAAATGAGAAAATTCAACGGGCAGTGCAAAATATCAAAAATTAAAAATCCTTTCAAAAGACATACAAAGTGAATTTAAAGCTTGAAATAGTTTAACAACGTGTGTCTTTAAGCTTTAAAAGCAACAACAGTTTTATTTTGTTGTGACACCTGTATTCGAAACGGTACAGTGTGAAAAGAGCTTACTTGTGTAACATGGAAATAATCCCCGCAAGCAACATATTATTTTGCAGAAATTGTTTTTTGCTTAGCTGTCCCTTGTGTTCCTTTGAGTGTTTTAGACCAATTTCATTTACGTGAATTCAATCGATTGAAAGTTTGTCATAGTCAAAGATTTTATTACTACCACTTTCAAAGTATTCCATTCTCTTCAAATCATGATATTTCTTTACCAGGACATCTATTGTGGAAAAGCAGTCCATGACACTAACAAGAATTACATTCGAATGATATTCTCCTGTATTTCGAATGGGCTCTCGTCCAATCTTGGTTCTGCAATACAGTTTGGTACATGTTCTATTGCTATTCCACCAGCCAATGTTGATCCATTAGAATACCCAAATTGGTTTATTGATAAGGCCGGCTCATCCGAAGGAGATAGCCTCACTCTCGAATTCATGCACCTTGATAGAGAGAATGGTAGAAAATTTGATGAGCAAAGGTTTGTTAAACTAGATTTAAATAATAGCTCTTGAAATAAAAACTGAAACCTTTTGTTTCTTGATTTTCAAGAATTTCTAGTTGTGTTTTCAAGTCTTAAACTCAATTAAGAACTCTATTTGTCAGAAACTTTTCATTCCTCTTTCGGAGGAATGAGTTGCTTCTCACCGAACTCGAACTGATGAGTTCATTCGTTTGGTATATCAAATGCAACCAATCCAATCCAGTACTGCTGTCATCTGTTTGAGAAACTTTGTTTTTGGAAAGCCATACTGCAAGATGATTTGGTGTGTAGTCTGTGTGTGGATAAAAGAACAGAGGGAATAGGTCTGGTTTGCAGTAAAATAATAGGGAGAATAGAGGGCATTGGTTTGGTTTGCAGTTAAATAGTAGAGGAAGAAGTGGAGGCAGGTAGAGATTATCCATTGTTGCTGAGAAAACTGGGGTACAGAAAGACGCTGCACGGTGTAATAGGTCGATAAATAAGAGACAAGTTGCCAATGAACACATTGTATTAAAGTATTTTTGTTAGTCTATAAGTTACAGGGCACTGGTCAAATATCCAGCTGGGTCAATAGCGTCTCTTTTCTCTGGCCGCCATCTTCAACCTCCTGTCCGTGTTTCCGCCTCTCTTCAGTTTTTCGCCTTCGCATAGCTGGTTGGATCATCACACCCGGCACACCCAAAGCCTATAGGGAGTATGAAAGCTGAAGAAAAAGAGGCAATAAAGTATTTTTACTGGGAATGAAATTGTGAAGCATTTCTTAACATTTCGTTTGGCGGTTAATACATAGGAAAGCAGCATTGGGAAAATCAGGGTTGAAGAGAAATTCTTAGCAATTAAAACGCCCAGAACTCGACTCGCCTCGACTATGAACATCCATGACAATGCACTATATCTTCTAGTCGTGGCAATTACTGCGATTAAGAGCACGCTGGAGATCCAATGTCCAGACAGCTCGGCAGTAGAGCGTGGACATGTGTTCAAGTCCCGGTATGGGCGTTTTAAGTATTTACTTTTTTTCAATCCTGAATTGGTAATTCCGCATTTGCTAATATAAACGAATTTCGTGAGATGAAAGCAAGTTATATTTTTCTCGGACCTTTATCTTTTACAATGGCTAAATTTACATTCATTTTTAGGTCGACCGCTTTCATTGAAGAATTAAGAATGCTATACCAGGCTACACTGGATGAACCATTTCCTACTGCTAGTGTTACGAATGTGTCAGCAGAGTGGATAAAACTGCGCCAGTCAATTGATTTATGCAAAGAGAAACTGCCATCTTTGTTGAAGATTGATGATTGCTTTGGGATGACTTTCAGCGATATACGGCAGAACCCACAGCTTAGGTCTTTAACACCAACTTCAGAGAGGAGCTTACTTCTTTGTCAGAAAGAAGAGCTTTCGACTTCTGTCAGTTACTGTTTACTGAAGGTATGCTTTATCTTACTTAAAGACAGTCTGTCAGGCAAGGGTGAATTTTGTAAAACTAAAGATTCAGCTCGCCGACATTACAAAGCAATTTGCCTTTCTGAAGAATAGATTTCACGTCTTCCCTCTCAGCAGACGTTGATGTTTTTCTCTCAACGTTTATTTTGATTTGATTGCGTGCACCCAAAGGCATGAAATCTATTCTTTAGAATGGCAAATCGCTTTCTGATGTCAGAGAGCTGAATCTTCCGTTTCACAATATTCACTTTTACTAGTCTATCATGGATGTAATTGGATGGATGTTAGGATGAAATCATCTGTAGGATTAAAGAAGAAGATCAGGCATTTAAGTAACTACCCAGCCTTATTACCCTATGTCCAGAGCAGCGACTCTGTTTTGCAATTTGACTGGCTAGAAGTGCAAGAAAGTGACGTTATGATACGGCATATTATCCGGTAATGCGTGCTTATAACGTAAAAACTCAGATTCGAACAGCAACAGCATGACTTCGCCCTATTTATAACAGCTTCATGCTAGAACTTCGATCATATTATCTTTCAAATATCTTTCTATTTTCTATCGATTATCTTTTCATAGCACAAAAGACCTTCATCCACGCGGTCCATAGTGTAATAAACCATGCAATAACTTGCCGTCGGATAGTACCGACCATATTAACCCTCAGCCTCTGTACCAAACCTCCCATGCTCGGTTTTATACTCGTGGCTTCGGGTTAATATTTTTTTGCATTGCTCTCAGAAACAGTTATTGTAGGCGTATTTGGGCAATTCTTTGGTAACGGAATTACATTCAGAAGTGATATTAGCACTATTAAACATCAAACATTCTCACGTTTTTTTCTTACAAACCAAGTAAAAGTGGATCTGTACTGCCTTTATGATGAACTATGTTTATGCAAAGGTTGGATGCTTTATGTATCAACTGGCCATTGTGAGGGAACAAATAACCACGGTAACGGAATTACAAGAAAGTGTCAATATTTTCCTCCAATGGTAAAACCGTGGAAATAAAAAAAATTCCTTAGGATTTTCCCGACTTTTTATTATAGATCAAGATCTGTGATATCAGGCATGCAAAATACCATTTGTTCAGAAAGAAATGCTTTGATGTTTTCCTCCATTAGTTGTTCTTTTCAGTAACGGAATTACATCCATTTGGTAACGGAATTACTTTCTGAACTGCACAAAATTAAACTGATTTCTTGACACAAAACTGTTTTCAGAAAGTCTGATTATAGCATGTAACAATTTCATTGTTATATGAGTAAACTAAAATCAACACCAGAATTATGTATATCTTTATAAACAAGTTGTTTGAAACTGATATTGTATACCAGTTTTTTCTGCAAGAAAATTGCTCAGAATTGCTCATTTTTCAATAAAATCTTATAATTTTCAATATTGGATAATGTTACAATTCAAGCTTTGAAAATGGGACTCAACTGATATTTACAAAAAAGTAATCCTATGGTAGCAATATATTACCCAAAAAAAGCAAATTTAGCTTTTTTGATTTCTTGTTTTTCTCATAAAAAATTGCCCATTTATGCCTTGAGATCATACCTTATTCTCTGTTCTCTGAATAGAAAGGAATTGGTTCCTGCACATCGAAAATAATGAAACTCGCCTAAGTGTTATTGCTACCTAATCAGCTCCGTGTTGCATTGCCTTATTGCCAGTTTATAAACAGTTAACACGTTATTTATCTCAAAATCATTAATTAGTAAAACATTCCATAACGTGCTGTTCAATCTGATATAGATTTTAAAACAAAACGGTATTTGTTGTGCCTATCGTCTTAGCAGTTTATTCTTAGCAGTTTATGCTACCATTCTAGAAGTTGGAAAGTGCATTAAATTTGAACCAGTTACAATTTTTTAGACAAAGTCAATGGAAAACAATTTTTGAGGAATTTTCCACTTCAAAACAAAATAGTGCATTGTCAGCGACTATGATTTTAATTTTTCATTTCTGTTTGACGGTTTATGCGTTCTGATTTTTCAAACAGTTGATTCATTTTTTTATTAGCCCGTTAGAAAACGTTTAGTGTCTCCATCCTTTAGCATTTTCTTAATTTCACACATAACGCAAATACTGGAATTTGATCACAGTTAACTAGGCGGGGCTCATATAGATATTTCTGAAAGTTGGATTTCCAAAATTCATAATTAATTTTAAACATTTTTGGAATTTTGGACCTGTAATTGAGAGATTTTGATGTGTTGAGGAATAAACGATTGATACTTATGCATTGATCTATTTGCATCTTTTGCATCTATTTGCAGGAGTGTCAATGGCTGAACCAACTCCTGTTTAAAGTTTCTTCTTCAATTGAAGATCTCGACAAAACCTTAATAAGTGGCATGCATGCTGTACCAAACTTTTACAAGAACATTTTAGGACCTCTTTGCAATGACAGAGTTCCTGATGAATGGATTCGTGGATATTCTTATTGTAAGCTAAAGACATTGACTGATTGGCTAAACAGTAAGTATTGTTATATTTTAAGACACAGCAGTATTTGAATACATTTCAAAAGAGGGGATGGGATCTAGAATAAAAGCAAACGAGAAGTGTTTTACTTTAGCATTTAGTCGCAGGGGTGAATCTTTTCCAAAATTTCATTGTTGATCGATAATCAACGAAATTGGTCATCACTAGCCTGCATTGTACACTTTAGTGAACTGACTGGAGTACAGGCAAGACGAGATTTGCCAAAAATAACACCATCACAAAGATTTAGTGCGTAGTGACGTCATTAAGCACAAGGTCAGAATGCTCTGACCTTGTGCTCAATGACGTCACTGGGGATTTTTCGCAGAATTTAATACATAATTTCGCAGAGAAAAGACAAAAGAAGTTGGAAAAAACTACGACATACCTTTCATAACCGTATAATCTTTCATTTTATTATCAATCATACCAACCCCGGACTTGTCCTTAAGTAATTTTTAAATTTGTATTTTGACAACTTAGTGGTAGGATAAACAACCTAGCTATGCTTCTACGTTTATTTCTGTCTTTTAAAAGTTGGAAAACGCAGGAAAATCGAATTTTCCTTTCATTTGGCTATCCAAAATGTAAACTTCTTTTTTGCGAAGTACTTTTTTGGATTTTCCAGCTGTCAAAACATCAGTCAAAGTAGAGGTGCAAACATGGCTTCCCAAGCTGTACAGTTTCCCATATTGATTGATTCCAAAAAATTAACTGATGAAATGATAAGTTGTTTTAAAAATCCAGGCTCTATTTAAGCAAATATCAAAGACTGCTATAATTTGTTTCGTAATAACATTTTTCGAATCAGGACATAACTAGGACAGGGGACAGATGAAAAGGCATACTTCACAATTCGTCAACAAGAAGTCTTTAGCATAGAGCTCAAATCTTTCAAATCTTTATTCTGTCATTTTTACCGTATTTTATTGTCAAATTTTTTCATGGAAACATATTGCAAAACTGCCTGAAGGTTTTCCAGAACCGTCAAAATCTCATTTCCAGTTTACATTAAAGAAACGTTTATTTCACTTAAATATGTCACACCTTTCTAGAGTTTTGGGAATTTTATATTGTAGCTGTTGTTAGAAATAGAAAGGTCTTGAAAAAATAGAAATTGCGATCGACTGTTGTCAATTTTTCAGCCCTTCATGATTGATCTTTCAAGGACCTTAAATAAGCAAAACTTGCAAGAGACAAATATTTGTCATTTTATTCCTGTCTATAGTGGATAATCACGCTCACTGTCATTGTTTTGAAACTGAAAATGAAGCAAAATTTTATCAAACCTTCTAGTCCTCTTTGAAGCATGTTGAGAAACAACTCCCAAGCAAGAACCCAGAACTCTAGAACGGAACGGTGCGGTACTTCCGATTCTAGTTAGCTAGATTTTATCAAACCTTCTAGTCCTCTTTGAAGCATGTTGAAAAATAACTCCTAAGCAAGAACCCATAACTCTAGAACGGAACGGTACTTCCGATTCTAGTTAGCTAAATTTTAGTAAACTAAATTTCCACATCTAAGTCCGCTTTCCAGGTACAAACTGATTGGTAATTCATTGAAATCTGTGCACAGTCTATGATTGTACAATCTGTCAAATGCCGATACATGATTTTGACTCGACTGGTAATTTGATCTAATTGCAGATTGCATATCTTTTTTTGTGTTAAATGCATACCAGGCGGGCATAAGTAAAGTATAAATGTAGTGAAAAGTTAAAGGAATATAAAATCAAACATTGAAATTATTGTTCAACAATGTTCAGCCATCTGATCGCATAATCCCTTCAAATTTCAGACATCGATCTTTAACAAAGTTGATTCTTTCTGCAAATCTCATTATAAGCAGTTCCATCTGCTATAAAGTCAGTTAGTTATCTGGCTTTAGCTTTAAGACGATATCTTTTTTGATTATCTGGAATATGGATTGACATTCAAGAGTTCCACTCGCTGTAAGTCCGGGGGAGCGGAATTATTAAGAAAGTAATTAATTTTTTCCATGAAAAAACTAATCACAGTGTAAAGTTGAAACAGAGAGTGAATTAAAGAGAATAGGCAAATGTAAATAGGTTTGTATAGAAATAGAACAAAGAAAACATACAGACACAGCATTGTTTCTTTGGATATGCTTTGTTCATGGCACGTGGCCAGCTACGATTTTTTTCAATGAGATATTTTTAGATCATTTTGCTCCTTGCAAATGCAAGCTTTTAACCTTGCAGAAACCTTTTAAATAAGGCTAAAAAGTGTCAATAAACAGCAAGTTTAAAATAAGAAAGAAACAGTACACCCCTATGTTTAAAATGGTAAAGAAAGAATTCAAAAGGTCATTAAGACCTTGTTTCCGTAGTAGACGCTTAGTTGTTGAAAGTAGGAACGCGACAACTATGGCAAATTGTTGTGTTCGATTCCAAAATGAAAAAACAGTGACATTGTCAAAACGAGTTAACGAGGAACAAGCCAACTTAGAAATACAAGCCAATTCGATATCAAATATGGAGTTATAAACGATGCAGAAAATTAGTTGCTTTCATATTTATATTTGTAACTGCTTTTCGTTCATTCATTCAGCCAGCATTTTTTAGATCCATCAGCCAAAACTCAACGATCGTTCATTAAATCTTCCCAATAAGGGGCTATATGTACTAGTTAGAGGCAAGAACAAAGATCACATGGGCTATCAGTAGCCTCGTATGCGAATAGGCAGTAAAGTATATCTCACAGAGTGTTCTTAGCACGGCAGCCGATCTCAGGAACTGTATTTCATGCACTTCGCAAAACGTAGCATTTTTCCTTTATTTGTTTAGCGTTTAAGAACTCAGAAACCATGCACATCAACAAAAAAAATTATCGTAATCAGCTCTTGTCGTCACGATATGTGTCATTATTTTAACATTGAGGTTGATCATCAGATTTTGATAATTTTTCCGACGTGTTTACTTTTTGGGACTCGTGCGTGGTAGAAAAACTACCAGATGTGCCAAAAAAGTAGTGAATGGATTTGAATAAAATATAGGTAAATTCTACTTTACCAAAGGCCTTGTTTGCGAAATGTCTGATAAAGGGCTTAAAATACTCGATCAAAGCGTAAAGAATCTTCTCACACAGAAAAAAGGAATTAACATTTTATCTCCCCCATAGTCAGCATATTTTATGCCATGGGATTGCAAACTTTGGTAATTGCTAAGAAATTGATTTATTATAACTCTTTAGGAAGATGAAATCACCTTGTGTATTGTTCTATGAGAGGAGATTCTTTTCGATTTGATCGAGGGTTTTAGGCCATTCTTCGGGCATTTTGCAACCAAGGCTTTTCCTTAAAGTCTAATTTACCTCATTTTCAGTTCTAAAAGAAAAAATTGCAAAAATACTTTTGTTTTTTGGCTATAAAGCAAAATTCGATCCATTCCAATCCACCCAGTACTCTAGGTAATACGAATTTTCAAATGCCTGAACTTTTTTAGCGAGCCCGATAGTATTTAACTGGATAACGTTCTTTTAATCTGTCGTCAATAACCTCATGACTATTATTTTTACAGATCTCTCAAGAGCTCATAGTCAGCTCAATGCTTGGTTGAAAAGAGGCTTGGTGCCGAAACCATCATCAGAACCAACAATTGGCCGTGGAAACTTAGAACTTGTTGATTTAAGCCTACTTTGTAATCCAGGTGGATTGATTGATTCTTTGAAATATGGAACAGCGATATCAAATGGAATCAAGTTGGCTGAGGTTTGTATCTTCCCTTGCTCTGAGCTCATGTCTCGATATATAGTACCTCAGATCTAATTTAGAAAATCTTAATTTAGAAATCTAAGTCTTTGATTCAGATAGATCTGTCGTTTGGAAAAGGATACGAAACTTTTTTAAGCAATTTTTTTCAATGTTGTCCAGGTGGCTTGAAACTCTTTAGGGAAAGCAGTTCTTGATAAAAGAGTTTGAAGGTTTCTTGTAGCACAGATTCTTGCTGTTAGAATAGGTATTTCGAAAGCTTATAGCTCTGCAGAATAGTTCGAAAGCTTTGGGGTGTTAATGAAAATTGCACATTTATTTTTTGTAGCTCTGCAGAGTAGTTCGAAAGATGTGGGGTGTTAATGAAAATTGCACATTTATTTTTAGGGTGGTTTATATGAAATCACTGTTCCCGATAATCCTCGTTTTCTCTAGTTTTTTTGCCGTCCGTGATAAAATAGAATGCAGTGTTCTTTTCAATCCTCGATCTTCTTTTCAGGTGCCTCTGAGGTGTTATTTTTCAAAGCGGCAAAACAAGTTACCATCACTACCCCCTGGACTCAAGCCTTCAGACGGTGTTGTTCTGTCTGGCCTTTTCCTTGAAGGTGCATCTTGGGATATGCAAAATGGCTGCCTTTCGGAGCAACCGTAAGAATATTATTTTTTCGCTTAAAAACACTAAGAATGAATCACTAAGAAAATGAAATATCTGAAACTTAAGGTGATTTAGAGGCGATTATCAAAAATGACATTCAATAGAAGGTCGACAAAGCATGTTGATTGAAGCAATACACTCGTTTTAGGTACTGCTGCTTAATTCTGGGCCCAATTCTTACAGTAAAAGTTTCTTTAAGAGTTAATTTCTTACTTTCGTAAAATTGAGTTTCACAATTTATCGGAGTACATTGAGGACCGCTCATAAATTNTTTCCTTGAAGGTGCATCTTGGGATATGCAAAATGGCTGCCTTTCGGAGCAACCGTAAGAATATTATTTTTTCGCTTAAAAACACTAAGAATGAATCACTAAGAAAATGAAATATCTGAAACTTAAGGTGATTTAGAGGCGATTATCAAAAATGACATTCAATAGAAGGTCGACAAAGCATGTTGATTGAAGCAATACACTCGTTTTAGGTACTGCTGCTTAATTCTGGGCCCAATTCTTACAGTAAAAGTTTCTTTAAGAGTTAATTTCTTACTTTCGTAAAATTGAGTTTCACAATTTATCGGAGTACATTGAGGACCGCTCATAAATCTTTTTGAACCACGAGAATTACAAGAAAGAACCAAATTATGGTGTTTAGTTTTCATTTGGGTTGGTAATGCACTTTTTGAACACTTGCAACTCACAACCAAAAATTGAAAAATTCGTTTGACTTTGAATTGGTCCCTGCCTGCTTCAAGGGGGCTCATGTGCTTTGTTTTTGTGGTCTTTTTAGAACGATTTCACCAACCCATTTTTCAGCGTACCAGCACAAATTACGCTCTTAAAAGTCTGGTTTTGGGTACATACATTTTTATAATACTCCGATAAAACCCAATTTTGAGGACAAATATTGACGAACGTCCAAGAACATGAACAGTCCAAGTTAGTTGTAAAATGATATTGTTGATAAGAGTTCAAAATAAGCCTGATTTTAGGGACAGACATTAACATAGTATGGGAGAAATAAACCGGTTATGTGGAGATACATGGGACCACTGCAACATGCCCACCCTTGCTGCTTTTAGTAGAGGTTCTAAGCTTTCTTGAAGAGGCTACTACAGTTTCTTATAAGTTGTTTCATATAAACAATGAGTGTGTAGTTCTGACTGGACAAGGGCTGGTAAAACCCTTTGTTGATATATTGAGTTGTTATCTCGGCGCTCCTTTAAATGATTTTCAAGATTATCAAGAAACCAGCAAGCCTGTTTTTGATGATATTGTTTCTAAGCAGCGGGTTCTTACTGTAGCTAAAATCTTCCAAACCGATTTATACAACTGGAAAACACCTTTTTGTTATGTCTCAGTAATAAATGTGTTTTCTTGTGTAAGCTTCAGTTCAAGACACGTATATTTTAAGCAAGCGCCTGTTTGTGGTTAAATGAATTATATTTATCTTATTTCCAGCGGCTTTTCTAAAAAGCAAGTTTACAGTATTCAAGGATTATCTTTTTACCTGTGTTTTGCAAACAAAGACCTGTTCAAAACAAGTGTCAGAATTAATCAATTTTTATCTAAAACCGAATTTTATTTCTTCGAGATGGTTTTGGTTTGCCTGATATTGAATATTTGATTGTGGATGCGCGGATGTTGATTTTACTGTAAACATTGTTATAAGAATCTGGTCTATGATGAGCAAAATAATTAGACTGGTTCTGCAGAGAAAGGAGATATTAGTAATTTTCTCAATTTTTGCCCTCAACAAATCAGAAAAACTAATAAAGAAACTTTTATACTGAAACATGGAAAATCTTCTTAAAAATCAAGAAACGGCTAATACCAATTGTCTTTCAATGTTCTGTAATAAGAAACTCGTATACTATTATTATGAGAATCACCAATATTCGCACAAGTTTTTTATTTCTGGAACCATCAGAAATCTACATAGAGAAGGTTGTAGTATTTTCAACAACATACTCGACAAACATCCTGTTCTTATAAGAATTTTTTAACGAAAGTCATATTCCTATAACGTATCAGTGATGACAACTGATCTTCCTCTGATGGATAAAATGCCTCTTTACGAAATTTATCAATTTTCTCGAGAATGACTGAATGTCCATAGGGCGTTGTTTTGATAACGTTGCTTCAGAAATTTTGACAGCTTGGTCATCAGCATTCTGAAAAGGACTTGTTTTCTAGAAAATGCAAACAAATTGCACGTCTTGTGTATGTGCCTCGTGATTGTCGTGAAACCGTAGAAATTCCATTGCATACCTACAGTCATTAAAATTAAAAATGAGACGATTGTAATGACATTGGCACATGAGAAACAATTTTCATTTGCTTAAAATCTGAATGCTGGATGAAGCCCAAAGACCCTTAACCTTTACAAAGCTTGATTATATCTACATGGATATGGATCAAGATGTTGAACTTTTCCGTGGGTAATTACCTGAGTCAATGTTGCAAGAATAGGGTGCGGTGGGGCAAAAGGGGTGACTTGATGTTTTGCTTCTAAAATTGAGACAACAAGGCACTGGTTGCAAACTTACAGCTTTCTCAATCCTAAAATAGAATTGTATTCAAAATCGAAATTGATTCTCTTCAAATAAAGCACAATAACAGTGACATCAATGACATTATCAATGACCCATTTTGGCCCACCCTGATCTATTTTGCCAAACTTCACCCGAACCATAAAATTCATCACATCCCTTCTCAAAGGNGGACTTGTTTTCTAGAAAATGCAAACAAATTGCACGTCTTGTGTATGTGCCTCGTGATTGTCGTGAAACCGTAGAAATTCCATTGCATACCTACAGTCATTAAAATTAAAAATGAGACGATTGTAATGACATTGGCACATGAGAAACAATTTTCATTTGCTTAAAATCTGAATGCTGGATGAAGCCCAAAGACCCTTAACCTTTACAAAGCTTGATTATATCTACATGGATATGGATCAAGATTTTGAACTTTTCCGTGGATAATTACCTGAGTCAATGTTGCAAGAATAGGGTGCGGTGGGGCAAAAGGGGTGACTTGATGTTTTGCTTCTAAAATTGAGACAACATGCAAACTTACAGCTTTCTCAATCCTAAAATAGAATTGTATTCAAAATCGAAATTGATTTTCTTCAAATAAAGCACAATAACAGTGACATCAATGACATTATCAATGACCCATTTTGGCCCACCCTGATCTATTTTGCCAAACTTCACCCGAACCATAAAATTCATCACATCCCTTCTCAAAAGCAAAACCTGAACTTTAAATTCAATGGTTTCTCCACCAATGTTTTTGAACCAAGTCTTTCCTGGGTAACCCATAAAAATATTTTGCTTGTTTTTCCAGGAAACTAGGATATCAATCTCATAATTCGTTCTTTTATTTTCAGAAATGCTGCTGAAAAATTGCCATACGTGTTTGTAACGACCGATGTTGGGTCAAAAAGTGATGAAGTGACCGTGTTTCACTGCCCTGTTTTCATGAATCGAGTAAGTACCTTTTCAGACAAATATCCTTTTCACATTATAATTCTGGGCTGCTGATCTTATTTGATTTTATTATTCTCAGTTTGAAAAGCGATGCCCAGAAGAATTTATTTCGGGAAAGCCACTGCGGTAAAACCGCTAGTGCCTTCGGCAACCATTTGCTCCAGATCTAATGTATGCCATCAGTAGATAATTGTCTAAAAGATTGTGTCAGGAGGTGGGTGGTCGGAAAATGTTAACCGAAAAGCGCAAGTGGATAGTCATTCATTAATGGATTAATGCAGCTGCGTTGCTATCAGCGCAAGTTTCGAGAAAATGGTTTGAAAACGAATTCGGGTTAAAGGCTATGAAATTTGTGCTTTGTGAGGTTTTTAAATTAATAAAAACAGAAGTTTACTTGTAAAAATAAATGTCGCTTTTTAAAGTAACTTTTCGTAATCCTTATAGTAGTATTTAAATTTTGTATATATATATATTGTTCTAAAATAACATTACTGACAAATTACAAAAAACGATACCGCAGGGAGCATGGTAGTACATATCAACCCTACGGCCCTTACATAGAACTACGAGTAAAAAGCAATGAATCTAAAGGAAAACAATCACAAATACAGGTGTTACATTTAAGCAAAGGGGATGGTAACGTATGAGAGGGTGTAGCGATAGCTCATTTAAAAGCGTTTTTTAGCATGAATGAAACGCAATGTTGCCTCGAGTAGTTTCTTGCTGAGTATTTAACTTTAAAATCATGCTGCATTGCCAAATTATATATGTCGCTTGCCTTGTCCCGAGACTTGAGTTTAGAGCATGAAACTTAAGTTTCAATGCAGCAATCATTAATACCTTAAATTCGGAAACTATAAATTTTGGTATTCGAATCAACAGAAAAAGTACATGTTAAATGTGTCCTATTTACACGATATTGTTTTCCAAAACTTAGGAGGGGATCCCATTTTCATTCATTGTTAAGAGTTCTTCTCGACTTTGACCTCATGAGATTGCTGCAGATGTGTATGCTACAAAATATACCTTGCTTCATCAAACTGTCTAATTAATAATTGCTTTAGCGCCTTCATATTTTCCTAGCTCTCTTTCAAATTTTATTGGAGGTTATTCTTTTAAATATACAAGTATTACTCAAATCTTTCAGGGATCTGAGCATGTCAAAATCAACTAATAATAAGCGACTTACGAAACTTTGACGCATAAGCAGTCGTTTCTTTTTGTCATTTGCTAACCTCTGCGAATAGCTCGAATTTGTTTAAACAGCTGAAACTTGACTTGAATACAATACCATGTCTGTTAGTACGAAAATAAATACAGAAGATTTAAAAACAGAATACAGTAATTAAACCTTATGAGATTTGAATCTCATCGGAATAGATAGGAACAAATAATCGTCTTAATTTATATTGATTTCTCGAATTATTTTTCAGTTTGTTTGCATGTGTTTTTTTCGTTGATGTTTCTTTGACTATTTTTAACGCCGTTCAACAAATAAGACGGCTGATAGAAGTTGCCACTGTTTGATTGCTCGCAAATTTGTTTGTAAATGTATATTTCGATTTTCCATGCTGATTTGATCTGTAGGAAATGTTTCTTGTGACACGTGAAACCTGCATGGGTTCATTGACGATCAATTGACATTTTAATGATTCTGAATAGACATACAGCTGCACATGAGCTCCAAAACAAAAACTGCTTTCAAATAGCAGGAATGGCTTGTGAAAAGAAGAGTTTCTTCTTATAAGAAGGATTTTAAGCTTTTAGGGGCATGTAACCCACAAAAAAGAGTTCTTCCCTTTTTCATTTGTGAACTGGCCTCCCTTCCCCTGCCTCTACCAATAACTGTTGTTAGTGATTTTATTTGATTCTTGTTTCCAGGCAGAAATGTTTGCTTAATTAAGTTTATCTAGCTTCTTCGATAGAGCAGGAATATTTTTCTCCTGCGATGTATCTATCATTCAGGTTTCTTCAGCAATAGACAAGAACAGAACAGAAAGATCAGAATACAGGCTGTCCTAAAAATGTTGTGCCCCGTTTGTGCGGCTGCTGGGGGAGGAGCTGTAACTTCGATTGTCCCATTTNTTATCTAGCTTCTTCGATAGAGCAGGAATATTTTTCTCCTGCGATGTATCTATCATTCAGGTTTCTTCAGCAATAGACAAGAACAGAACAGAAAGATCAGAATACAGGCTGTCCTAAAAATGTTGTGCCCCGTTTGTGCGGCTGCTGGGGGAGGAGCTGTAACTTCGATTGTCCCATTTTTTACACAGTTGCATAGGATTTGGTGCAACTTAAAATTTGAGACCTTGTTTGAGTCAATCTGAAAATTTGTTGCTGGTTTATGTTTCGAGAATGGAAAAATAAGTGGTCGCTTCAAAGCAGCACTTCCTTTGTTCTCCAAGCAATGTCAAAATCAAGTAAATTTTGAAATAACGGGTTCTAGCGTTGTATTCAAATTTTTCTACATTTGTAAAAAGGTTAGTAATGTTGTTTATCTACAAGACAACAGTATTAACCCTTTTACTAGTGTGACGCTAGAACCCTTTCTTTCAAAATTTATTTGATTTTGAGATTGCTGAAGAACAAAAGAAGTGCTGTTTTAAAGCAACCACTTATTTTGCCATTACTGTGCCATAAATCAGCAACCACTTGTCAGATTTACTCAAACAAGGCCTCGAACTCTCATTTGAAGCCTATCCTATGCAACTGTGTAAAACGGGACTATGCAAGCTTCAAATCCTCCCATGCAGCCACACAAGCGGGTCACAACTTTTGAGGGATACCCTGTAGTCTCTCTCTTGAAATGTGGAAATGGACCTGAGAGCTACAAGGAATGGAATAAATCGTCAGTTCAACAATATATGAATAGAAACCTTTAGGACACTTTGTGCGAACGTACAAGTTTCGCCAGTCAAAAGCTGCAAATCAATCTAAATTTATTTCTCCTTTTTCTTTCATAGTGTCGGCAAGATATGTTGTTCACCTTACCATTACCGCTGACTTCAAATGAAGACATTGAAATATTGTCCTTAAAAGGAGTGTACATTATGCTTGATCCCTTACCCATAAAGGTTTGATCGCAATATTTTACATTGTATAGTTGTCTGTAGTTGTAGACTGGGGTTGTTGACATATATCTTGGAGTGTCTTGCTTTGTTATTGAACAGTAGAGTTCCTCTTTTGGCATAACTTCAAATCTTCTTAATATTGAATCTCTTCATTAATAACGTTGAGTGAAACATGCAGGAAAATGATATGTTTAGATGTGAAGTGGCAATCACATTAAGTTTAAGGCATGGAAACATAGATTGACTGGTAGCTCGAAGTTCGAAGATTTCAGAATCATTTCTGAAAAATTATGCATCGTTTAGCAGGCCAAAACGCGTTAGCTTAAATTCCTTTAAGATTGAATATGTTCATATAATGTATATGATACGATATCCATCAAAACGTTCCCTTTGCATTTAACTTGCTGATTGCTAACAAAAAATGCTACTAAAAAGCTAATAATCCAGTTAGTTTGCTGCAAAATATATCCTTAGATTGTGTTTTATGCGCATTGAAAGAAGTTGCCATGTTCAAATAGCATTCAATTTGATTTTACACCCTCGAAGCAAAAAGGAAACGCTTTCCTATTGAATAAAATTGATCCACTTTTTCGAGATTCACTTTTTGAGGCGTTGTCTCTTTTAGTTAAATTGAAATGCTTTGTATGACAGTCAACTGGCTGTATCCCTTGCTTTCCGCGGTCACATGGAAGAATGCTTTGTACCTGCCCAAGAAATTTTTGAAACTTTTGCCAGAGGTTGTTCTTCGTTAAGAATGTTTTTGATATGTTGTTGGCAAACTTATTCCGTTCAGTATAAGTGAATATAATTCTTTACACTAATTCTGGCGTACGTTGTTGATCCCTATGCGTTTTTATCAAAGTAACTCAAGAGTTGTATATTTACACTGTAAAGTTGTGTCAGCTTTGTTTGTACATTTCAATATGCATAAGATAGTAAGAGATGGTTGTTTAGTTTATTCCTGCTATTTATCTTCATCGTCCTATTGTTCCAAATTAGTCGGGTATAGGAACCATCTAACGGCTGATCATTGCACTGGAATAGTGATTGAAATCTCTTCATCAATTATATTCAAACTAGGCTTGCCTGGTTGCGGCTACGCTGCCGCTCTGGCCCTCCTAGGAAATTTAGCAAATACCGTAATTTAATGTGGAAAATAACATGCTGCATTTGAGAATTTGATTTGGCTGTTCTTTGTTAATGCTTTTTATTTGGGATTCATGATTATTAGGTCTGGGCTGTTTTTAAGTACATAGGGTGTTAGTGTTTCACTTAAAAAACTAGATGGACAAATAACGTTTCTTGCAAGGCAAATGCCATTAATCATCAAGCCATTGTCAAACAGGTATCAATCGAAGGTATTTGAAAAATGAAGTTTCAATTTTGATAGGTTCTTTAGCTATGAGCTCAGGTAAGGCAGTTTTGTCTTTACCTTGTAATTACGTAAGACCACGATAAATATTGTGAGGGCATTTGATGACAGCTGTGCCAAGATACTTAGCCTACAGTCAACATTGAGTGGTCACTCCAGAATTTCATAAATTTACAAGAGAGTCATTAGGCATCAGAACCTAAATTTAACAAAGACAAAGGTAAAGGATTGCAGTATCTTTAAGTGAAATATATACAGGCAGCCTTTTCACTTCCTCTCTGTTTTCTAGCATGTTCTACACGAACCGAAACCCGGAATTTGTTCGACTTTCACCGATGCTTATAGAGTATCTTGTTACGGAAATACATCTTACTTAACGGTATTTGTCGCATAGAAGATTCGAAAGGCAGGCCCTGAAAACAGTATGACAGACACAATATTTGCTCCTACTGCATTTCTATGCAGTTCTCCACAGCAGATGAGCTCTTTGAAAAGAGACAAACAATGACTGCCAAATCCACACAGACGTCTCATTATTTGTGTAGAACAGTGCGTTGCAGTTGTAAAGCTGTACGGTTTGTTTTAAAGCCTGGATTTCTTTTCATAAAATGTAGCTAATCTAGCGGGAAAGGGAAGCAAAGTCATGCGCGCTCCTTTTTTGCAGCCAAAACTATAAATTGTGTGTTCCAACTATCCGAGGAAACGTGGTAGAAACGTATCTGAAAGATGCATCAACGTATTTAGCACCAAGCATGAAAGACTCCAAAGAGGAAATAAGGACCCAAAAAGTGGCACATGATCTAGTGCCGAGTTTACCTGCTATTAATAGTACCAAACCAAGACGAGCACGTAGGTGAGGGAAACTTCAATACAACAACTTCTGGTATCACCATCATGGGCTAGAAAGAGAGCAAACGAAACAGGATCATGGTCTTTGAAGATCTTATAACTTACTAACATAGTTAAAAATGTTAAGAGTTTGAAAGTTGTTTTTGTGTAATTTTGTGAATGAAGGCTGGGGAAGTTGTAGCCTAAAACATTTTTAAAGGTTGAGAGTTCCTTAGTTGATGATGTCATTTTAATTGTTTTATTTTGAGCATCTTTGAGTAATGGCAACCTTCCTTTTAATTGTACCTAGCGATTAGTCAGTTCCTTGTCATTAGTACCTGACCGCTGTCGAGTTTGTAGGCCAACACAGCTTTTTAGAGCCTTTTTGGATTTGCTTCATTCACGAAGTTATTTTTTTCTTCTTCTTTATTGAGCAATGACAACCTAGCTACCCATGCCAGTTCTTCATCCTATTAATTAACAGAGTTGTCGAAATTAGCAAGATGTTGAGTTTGAGTAGGGTGCGGCTGTTTCATTACAATCTTTAGTGTTGTGCAAACACAGAGAGACTTTGTTTAGTTATCAAATAAGGCTTCTCGCATTTATTTTGACAAATATTGAAAGAAATTTACAAGTTAGAACAGCTCTTGTTTAGGATTTTGTAATCAATATTCCATTGCTTCTTGACTGACGCTTCAATTTATCAAAGAATTGGGGATGTACAGCTGCCGAGCTGCCTTCACTTTATTCATTGCGATTAAAAATAGAGATGTTAGCTTGCAGATCGAAATATTATTTCTGTAGCAGCGAAAGCATTTTGTTTATTTTTTCTAGCTTAAACCGTCCTTGCATTTTTCTGAAAACTCGTTAAAATATTTTGAATATGAGACAATAAATGTCAGTAGTCTTATAGCATGATTTATTAACCAAAGGCGCTTTGTGAGTAAAAGAAGGCGACGATAATTGTTATTGTCAATCTTATTCATACATCTAGATCTATACAAGCTAGGCTGTCGTCATTTTACACAACAAGTTGTTATTGTAACTGCTCAGTAGATGTCTGACTAAAAGGAAAATAGTGATTGTCATTGCACTACTCACCCTACTTTGTGATGGACACTCTTCTGAGTCATACAAAAGTGAAGGCCTTCAAAATATTTTATGTTTGAAGAATTAGAATCTATTCAATTTTAAGGCAACCATTTAAGCAATCACAACTGAGTTCAGAAGTCTAAAGTATAATCAAAAACTATAGGGAGCAGAAACGTTTTTCGATGTCAGCTTGGCTCTATCTAAATGATAAAAGTTAGCGTCTCTTTCGAACGAGGAAGAGTAGCGTAGCATTTCATGAAAACTTGTTTGAGTTTTAAATTTGCAGACGGGGGTTGAAATAAAATCGAANGACAATAAATGTCAGTAGTCTTATAGCATGATTTATTAACCAAAGGCGCTTTGTGAGTAAAAGAAGGCGACGATAATTGTTATTGTCAATCTTATTCATACATCTAGATCTATACAAGCTAGGCTGTCGTCATTTTACACAACAAGTTGTTATTGTAACTGCTCAGTAGATGTCTGACTAAAAGGAAAATAGTGATTGTCATTGCACTACTCACCCTACTTTGTGATGGACACTCTTCTGAGTCATACAAAAGTGAAGGCCTTCAAAATATTTTATGTTTGAAGAATTAGAATCTATTCAATTTTAAGGCAACCATTTAAGCAATCACAACTGAGTTCAGAAGTCTAAAGTATAATCAAAAACTATAGGGAGCAGAAACGTTTTTCGATGTCAGCTTGGCTCTATCTAAATGATAAAAGTTAGCGTCTCTTTCGAACGAGGAAGAGTAGCGTAGCATTTCATGAAAACTTGTTTGAGTTTTAAATTTGCAGACGGGGGTTGAAATAAAATCGAAACCTCAAAAAAAGCAACTCTTTAATTCAAAATTTACATGGCAAGGGAGCCTGACGTTTACTTTTTAACCAAGGAAATGTTTTGTTTGTCCATACAACAAATGGCCAAGGAGACTTTCCTTTCTCAATAAAGGGAAGGGGAAAAACGAATAGTTAATACAACGAATAACAGATGTTTTCACAGTGAAACTATATCAAGCATAGATGATTATCTCGAGGGTGTTTGATCCAAAACTTTCTTTTTCATATCACCTAACGTTGATTTCTTTGAAAGAATAGGTATTTGATTTTGATTGAAAACCATTTACTTTGGCACTTTTGACACTTTTCGAAACAATGTTTCTGGAAAATGCACTTTTGGAATGCATTGTTTGCCATGGAGTGGTTCTGCTTTGCTCATCCAGCCATTTAATCGCAAGCGATACATTTCAAGTGCATTTTTGAGAAATGGTTGTCTCGGATGATTGTAGCATTGTTTAGGGCAAGGAACAATTTGTTTCTGTTATTTAAAACAGCATATTCTTCCAGGCCACGTTTACACTGTATACCGTTACAGTTTTGATCCTTTATAAAGTTGTTATGGTTCAAGAACGTTTACACTGCTCCAGAAAAAAATTATTCTACCGGGTGAGTCAGAAAAAACAATCCCCGTTTGAGAGGCCACTGCTCCCTGGATATCTAAACGATAATATTGGCAAATACATTATTTAATGGTTGACATGTTTGAATATAATTTAAAATTTACCGGACTGAAATCGGCCACTCCGTTCTGAAATTATGAGCCATTTTCTGAAGAAAGCCCCGTCAAGAAACCTTCAAAATAGGCCTAAAATCACGAGCAAATTTTCCAAATACTTCTGCCTTACAGCAATGACTTGCACATGCTTTAGCACGTGTTATCCTCTTGGGAGGATAAAATCTCCGAGAATAATGTTGCCAGGGAATGGCACTTTCATCCTCCCAAAGGGATAAAACAAGCGAAAGCATGTACAAGTCATTGCTTTAAGGCAGAAATATGACGGAAATTTGGTCGTGATTTTATGCCGTTTTTGAAGGTTTCCTGGAGGGGCTTTCTTGAGAAAATCCCTCATAATTTCAGAGCAGAGTGGCCGATTTCAATCAGGTAAAATTTAGAATTTATTTGAACAGGTCCACTATTAAACAATATATTTACCAATATTATTGCCTCAATATCCAGGGAGCAGTGGCCTTTCAAACGGGGATTGTGACTCACCTGGTATAGATAGAAGGAACAGAAGTGTTACGGATTATTAGGAATAGTGTAAACGGGAGGCTGATCCGGGACACTTTTGTTACGGATCCAAAGTTGTACCGGTACAGTGTAAACAGGGTCTTAATGTGTATTTGGCCAAATAAGTGAGCGATCTTCAAGTGCAAGGAATTGTCAGACGCGAGTGAAGAGAGCGCTTTTTCTTCCTTGTTAATCTCGAGATATTTATTACTTAGCAAGAGCTTTTAGTTAGTGGAATTTGGTGCGCCTTAGTAGTTATGATCAATACAGCCCAAAAAGTGGGATGGTTTAGCTTTAATCGCACAAACTTTCTCTTATCTGACCAAAAAGTAATCTTTGCCTGAATTACTTAGGTGATTGAGAAAGTCACTCAAACAATTTGATGATTGGTTGCTAAATTGAATTCTAGTGATTGTCATAACTTTTTGACGCTAGTCGATTCCACCTGTTTTACCTCGCTTACCTACTTAACTGGAATCTAGATGCCGGATTTTTGGTGACGTCAAAATCTACACTTTCAAAGCTGCTTTGTTGATTTTAAAACAAAAATCATGAAGGATAAACATTCTGCAATGAAGAGTTTTTGAAGAACTGCCAAATATTGTTTTTTCTTCTATGACGGAAGGTGATTTTATTTACAAACAAATTATTGCTAGATCAACGTTTTGCAAAATTTATGGCTTAAACGATACCATTATTTACTGAACCTAAGCAAAGACAGACATTTACTCTCTCATTGTTGTTTGATAAATATCAAAGTACCTCCCACATTAAGTATTATGACATGTTTAATGAAATCCTGTGTTTAAACGCGATTTATACTGAATGAAGATCTCAACAAACTAAATACAATCTATTGATAATTGCATGTCCTTGCGAAACTTGCCTTGTAGTCCAGTAGAGATATGTTCAAATATGCCATAACCCTAAACTAATTGCAAAAAAGCTGCCTATAGGGCAATTTGTTGGTCAAAGTATCTCCTGTAATAAGAAAAAAGTCCCCAAAANTACAGCCCAAAAAGTGGGATGGTTTAGCTTTAATCGCACAAACTTTCTCTTATCTGACCAAAAAGTAATCTTTGCCTGAATTACTTAGGTGATTGAGAAAGTCACTCAAACAATTTGATGATTGGTTGCTAAATTGAATTCTAGTGATTGTCGTAACGTTTTGACGCTGTTCGATTCCACCTGTTTTTACCCCGCTTACCTACTTAACTGGAATCTAGATGCCGGATTGTTGGTGACGTCAAAATCTACACTTTCAAAGCTGCTTTGTTGATTTTAAAACAACAATCATGAAGGATAAACATTCTGCAATGAAGAGTTTTTGAAGAACTGCCAAATATTGTTTTTTTCTTCTATGACGGAAGGTGATTTTATTTACAAACAAATTATTGCTAGATCAACGTTTTGCAAAATTTATGGCTTAAACGATACCATTATTTACTGAACCTAAGCAAACACAGACATTTACTCTCTCATTGTTGTTTGATAAATATCAAAGTACCTCCCACATTAAGTATTATGACATGTTTAATGAAATCCTGTGTTTAAACGCGATTTATACTGAATGAAGATCTCAACAAACTAAATACAATCTATTGATAATTGCATGTCCTTGCGAAACTTGCCTTGTAGTCCGGTAGAGATATGTCCAAATATGCCATAACCCTAAACTAATTGCAAAAAAAGCTGCCTATAGGGCAATTTGTTGGTCAAAGTATCTCCTGTAATAGGAAAAAAATCCCCAAAAATTGCACTTGCAGAACAGCCCCAAAATCTCGCTCGAGGCATGAAACAAGCCAGAATTGGTTATCTACCAACCAACGCTAATCTTGTTATAGTACAAAATCCGGGGCGGAAGTGAGGCGGGGTGGTAATGGTAGAGAAAGGCCTAGTATAGGAGTACGTACATATATCAAACCTTGAAATAAATTGAAGTAAATTATAGAACACAATACATAAACATAAATTATAAATACTGTAATAAAGCATTTCTTGCATTATTCCTAATGTCTTACAGTACTTTTCAGTAATATAAAGTACTTTGTAGTTACTTTACTCTCTCTTTATGATACTTGTAAGTACTTCCTGGTACTTATCAGTAATTTATCGTTCCTCTAGGTACTTTCTAGTACTTTTCAGTACTTTCTGGTACTTTTCACTACTTTTCAGTTCTTCTATGTACTCTGTGGAACTTTCAAGTACTTCTCAGTACTTCGTGGTTCTTATCAGTAATTGTGGTACTTCACAGTACTATGTGGTACTTCATAGAACTTCTTGGTACTTTATGGTAGTTTGCAGTACTTAATGCTTGCTTTGTGGTACTTCACAGTACTTTATAATACTCCTCAGTACTTTGTGGTACTTCTTGGTTCTTTCTAGTACTTCTTCGTACTTCGTAGTTCTTCACCGTACTTTTTGGTACTTCTCAGTACTTTATGGGTCTTTTCGGTAGTTTGTGGTTCTTCGCCGTACTTTTTGGTACTTCTCTGTACTTTGTGGTTCTTCTCGGTACTTTCTAGTACTTCTTCGTACTTTGTAGTTCTGCACCGTACATTCTGGTACTTCTCTGTACTTTCTGGTACTTCTCCGTACTTTGTGGTACTTCTCAGTACTTTATGGTTCTTCTCGGTACTTCCTGGTACTTCTCCGTACTTTGTGGTACTTCTCAGTACTTTATGGTTCCTCTCGGCACTTTGTGGTACTTCTCGGTACTTTCTAGTACTTCTCAGTACTTTATGGTTCTTCTCGGTACTTTTTGGTACTTCTCTGTACTTCCTGGTACTTCTCCGTACTTTGTGGTACTTCTCGGTACTTTATGGTTCTTCTCGGTACTTCCTGGTACTTCTCCGTACTTTGTGGTACTTCTCCGTACTTTATGGTTCTTCTCGGTACTTTTTGGTACTTCTCAGTACTTTATGG
Source organism: Aurelia aurita (assembly GCA_004194415.1). Classification (NCBI taxonomy): domain Eukaryota; kingdom Metazoa; phylum Cnidaria; class Scyphozoa; order Semaeostomeae; family Ulmaridae; genus Aurelia; species Aurelia aurita. The sequence continues at coordinate 128,004 of REGM01000220.1, read as the reverse complement.
TTCTTCTTGGTACTTTCTAGCACTTCTTCGTATTTTGTAGTTCTTAACAGTACTTTATGGTTCTTCTCAGTACTTCCTGGTACTTCTCCGTACTTTTTTGTTCTTCTCATTCCTTTTTGGTTCTTCTCATTCCTTTGTGGTACTTCACAGTACTTTATGGTACTTCTTGGTACTTTGTGGTACTTCTCGGTGCTTCCTACTGGGTATCCCAATAAAAAGTACTCCCGTTTAGAAAATCACCAAAACTCGATTATCAAACCTATCATAAATTTTTCTTTTTTATCTCTTTTGTTAATGATCCAAATATATTTAAAGATAATAAAATGATTGTTTTCAATACATAAAAGGGTATCAAATGATTGGCTGAAAAATCTTATTCTGAGCTCTTGAAGCAACATCGTAAATCTTGCTTAGGAGCCATTATTGGGAGATTTTTCATTGTCCTTCAAGTCTACAATGATAGTTTGCGTTTCCCTCTGACATCTATGACCAAACTAGAAGCTTAATTTACAAAAAGAAATTAATCTAGTAATCATCAGTGCTCTTTTGCAGTATGCTTCAAACCAGGCAGCACTAGAAAGTGCTAATTTTTTGGGACACCCGGTAGTACTTCTCAGTACTTTGTGGTTCTTCATGGTAGTTTATGGGTCTTTTCGGTACTTTATAGTACTTTTCAATACTTCGTGGTACTTCTCAGTATTTTGCCGTACTCCTCAGTACATAGTGGCACTTTTAGACCTAGATTTTATCGGAATACAACAGCGCTGTTCTTTTCTGATATATTTCATATTTTCATATTTCATATATTTAGCTAAGGTGGGGAGGGGGGGGGGTAACCCTTCAGCACAAGTCCTGGTTTTGAAGGGGCCCTCCCATAAAATAAAACTAAATTACAAAAATTTATTAATATTAAAAACTATTGCTAAAACCTATTTTACAATCTTAAAACTTATTCACAATGTTCAACATTTACAGTTAAGAGAAAAGAGTTCAACCCTAAATCAATTGCTTAAGTAAGCTTAGGGAGGATGCTTGCTTTGACTCAGCTGAGAGGCTAATCCACAACTTTGCTCCTCTGAAAGAAAAACAATTGTGTCCATTTGCTGTTTTTTTTCATAGGTCCGTCTCTGTATTGCGCAGGCTACGGGAGGAGCATTCTGAGTATATTGTGAAGATGTTACACAAGTATTGTGGAGCCAACCCATTTAGGATTTGAAGACCATTGTTTCAGACTCATTTTGAAAGAGTTCCTGAATGGTCTTCCAACCCAGCCCTTCGATAAGTGGTCTGCTTGGGGCGTCATAGCTGTTGTTTGTTACAATTCTAGCAGCACGTTTTTGAAGTTTTTGCAACTGATTAATTTCAGTTGAACCGGCGCAGCCCCAAACAGAGCAACAATATCGAAAGTGGGGCTCCACAATGCCTGTGTAGAGCGTTTTCAAAGATTTNGGGTAGCCCTTCAGCACAAGTCCTGGTTTTCAAAGGGCCCTCCCATAAAATAAAATTAAATTACAAAAACTTATTAATATTAACAACTATTGCTAAAACCTATTTTACAATCTTAAAACTTATTCACAATGTTCAAAATTTACAGTTAAAAGAAAAGAGTTCAACCCTAAATCAATTGCTTAAGTAAGCTTAGGGAGGATATGCTTGCTTTGACTCAGCTGAGAGGCTAATCCACAACTTTGCTCCTCTGAAAGAAAAACAATTGTGTCCATTTGCTGTTTTTTTTCATAGGTAGCCTCAGGTCCGTCTCTGTATTGCGGAGGCTACGGGAGGAGCCTTCTGAGTATATTGTGAAGATGTTACACAAGTATTGTGGAGCCAACCCATTTAGGATTTGAAGACCATTGTTTCAGACTCATTTTGAAAGAGTTCCTGAATGGTCTTCCAACCCAGCCCTTCGATAAGTGGTCTGCTTGGGGCGTCGTAGCTGTTGTTTGTTACAATTCTAGCAGCACGTTTTTGAAGTTTATGCAACTGATTAATTTCAGTTGAACCGGCGCAGCCCCAAACAGAGCAACAATATCGAAAGTGGGGCTCCACAATGCCTGTGTAGAGAGTTTTCAAAGATTCTCTTGGTAGGAAAGCTTTGGCATGCTTCAAAAAGCCTACTGCCCTGGATACCTTGGTAGAGACCGCCTTGATTTGTTCTTTCCAGTCCAAAATGCAGTCATTTTTTACACCAAGGTATTTCGTTTTTGAACAGCTTGCAGATCATTTTCGCGAATTTTAATTTTCTTCATTCTGACAGAACTTTCATTCTGACTTTTAAGAGCGTTATGTTTCTGTTTGATAGAAACAAGCATGGCATGTGTTTTCGCAACATTCAAGGAAAGTCTTGCAGCCAAGTGTCCAATTGCCTAAGATCATTATTAATAGCCTCATTCAGCGGAGTCAAATCATTGGCCTGGTGGCATAGACTATGGTATCATCAGCATACATGGACACAGTGGAGTCTTGGACAGCTTGTGGGAGGTCATTGATATAGATCAAGAAGAGTAAGGGGCCAAGGCACGAGCATTGTGGAACACCAACCTCTATATCCCCAATATCTGAATCAACACCATTAACCCTGCAGAACTGTTTACGGTTGATAAGGTAGGATTTGAACCAGGAAAGCTCACGCTATTGAACGCCATAAATCTCAAGCTTTTTGCAGAGAATTTTTTAAGGTCAATGAATACTAATCCCACTAGCTTACCAAGATCTAACCCATTGTACCAATCATCAGTATTTTTAAGTAACAAGTTACTGTAGTGTAGACCGAAGGCGCAAAAAACCTGACTGGTCATTGGAAAACTGACCATTTTTGTCCATATATTGGTACTGTTGGTCAGTCACAAGTTTTTCAAAGAGCCTTGAGATGACTGGTAAGACTAATATTGGTAGATAGTTAGACTTGTCAGTCTTTTCTCTATCTTCAGAAATTGGAGTAACTCTAGCCACTTTCCATGAGTCGGGAAACCGNGTCTGTTGAAGTGAAGCTGGGGGTGTTATCTTGTCCAGATGTGAAAACATACGTCTCTGACGAACGATAAAGAAATTAAGGAGAAGAGGATTTGATTTTCAGGTTTCCAAATGAAAGTTGTTCGCTGTTTCTGTGTCGACAGTTGAAAGTTGGCAGAACAAACTTTTTTCAAATTTTTTATAGTTTTACTTTTCAGTTGCTGAATTAAACTATGGTGCAGTTCCCATGCTCCCCATGCAAGTCGGTTTGAAACTCGATGAGCATTTGTTTATCATCAAGCTTAGGAAAGGCTGTTTTGTCTTTTATGCAATCCTGTAAGGAGTCAAACTTAAGGTGTGAGATATGAATTCATAAGTAGCCGGTAGAATCATGAGAGGACTGGTACTAATAGAATCTTTGCTTCCACCGAAAACGGCAACGTTGTGATAACGCCGTACACTGTGAAGCACTATGCGCAGGCGGTTAAGGTCAGTCATTCAAAACAACATGGCCGCTCACGCAAGATTTGACACAAAAAACACAAATTAGGCGAGTAAATTATACGTTTCCTCGTGCGCGTGGTTTTTTAAGCTCTTTTGTATCAACTCAAGGTAATTGCCATGAATTCAATTACTGTTCGCTTTTATAAGGACCACCTCCTGTAAAAAGCCACATTGGAGTTAAAGATTTGCGATGATTTACTAAACATAATAAAATTCAAACTTAACATAGGTCAATCCTATTTTTGATTCTTCGATACCTTAAAATTGTCCTTGAAGAATGTGTGATGTCTGATCTAAGCTGGCCTTTCGGACGTACTTAAGGGCAATTTTGGTGGCAAAATAGCCAATAACGTTTGACAGTAGCCATCCAAATGGAATAACAATTTGTCTGGGCCACCCGGTAAATACTTTAGATTCTTAATAGAACGATCCAAGGTTCTTATAGAAAGAATGGATGCTTTCAACGAATTTTCTAATTCGATATTCGATTACCAAGGAGTCAAGCACTCACTTACATAGAGTTTCTTTCCTTTTTATCTGACCGTTAGGTGCAAAATACATGGCTTAGAAGCTATTTGGAAGCAGTTCTGCTATTATGTATGCTCATATCTTCTTGATTTATAATGGTGCCGAGTTCTTTTAACGATTTGATTGTTTTCTTTTATCTTAATCAAGAGATCAAGAACGCAAACTTTCTGCCCAGAATTCCTTTGCCTGAACCGCCAATGAAGAAACAGCATGTGTCCGTTGACAATTTCATGCAAACATCTTTGTTAGACAAGGACTGAGATCTGAAAAGCCAAGCAAGTTGAAATTTATTGAACAAAGGTGACTGTCTAAACCCCCAAGGAGATTTTACTAAATATTCAAAGTTATGCGAAGGGAGCAAACGGTAAATCACTCACCTTTATAAAGGGTATTGGTTATTACAATGCTTTGTCACGAATGCAAACTTTTTAAAACGATGCTTTTGTGTATGTCTTAAATACATTGCAATAAAGCTGATAAATCTAGATAGATGATTATAAATAGTACAAATCAGCACAACCAGTATATTGAAATGGGCTCATAGCCAACCTCGTTCCCAGGGTGTTCTTACGTCATACGTTGATCACGAAGACGAGTGAACACCCTGGTACACTTCGCACAAATCTGTCAAAAAAATGGACAGATTAGCAGCCATTGTGGATTTATGGTTGGCCAGGTAACACTAATTATATAGCCTCAATTTAAAACAAAACAGTCTCATTGCAATGATCGTTGCCTAGTGACTAAATTATGTTGCTATTATTTGAATAATTGGTAAGTTTTTGAGCAATAATTAGAATTCTGCTATTGTTTTCGAATAACCAATCAGATTGCAGAACGGCCACTTGTATCCCAGAGTAGAGGTAGAGCAACGAACTCACTCTGGGGACGAGATTGCTCTGTAGCTTATCTAGAATCAATGTGAATCTAGCTCACCTAGCTCACCTAGTGAATTGAGAACGTAATATTTGGAACCAAAGCATTATTAAAATCAATGTTTTTGCGATATTCAGATGAAAATAAGCGCTAACCATCAATCGATGATTTATTGATATTATTATACAGCATGAACCCACATCGAAAACAAATTTGGTCTTTATTGCTTTAAAACGTACTTTAGTAATTACTGTAATTGTGTAAGTGTTTTTCTGCCAGCTTAATTTAAATTATGAGAAATGTTTGCTCAAAAATTTTTGGTGTAGACCTATGTAGCCTGTGCAGACCATATTTAATTGAACGCTTGGTGTATTCATCATATTCATCTTGCAAAGTATACAACGGATGCAAGGTCTTTGCCCGGCAGCACCTCAAAAAGGATATACAATTTAGCACAAGGATATCTATTGTTAACTGTAAGTCACACATCGTGCCATTTTCTATCGCAACAGCTAGTAGGTGAAACTCTAATCGGGATCAGAAGTTTTCTAGTGAGATTAAAGTTTTCTGTTGAGCAATCAGGCGTGCTATCATGTTTTAGGGAAATTTAAAACAAATAAATTTATTGATAGATCTGCCCTTTCAGCTTGACTATCCAGACTCATAGTTCCTTCTAGATAAAAGGATTTCTATTTTTACTAATGAAAATGTTGGTGACGGAAGCAATTTAGCCGAATTTAGCTCTTATTGAAAGGATGATGAAAGATACCTACTTCTATAAGCAATGCGCTTGATCAAACGTCGATGATATATCCTGTCACATAAAGAGAAAAGGGGGAGGGAGTGAATAACAAAGCTTGTTTTGAAGCGATATCATGAATCATGATTAGCTGACAGGGTCAGCATACGTTACTAAAGCTCCTCGCACTGACGGCCTGTTTACAAGAGGGAGAATCATCCTAGTGCTAGGATCAGAGATACCAAGCGCTTATATATATAATACATGTCAAGTATCGTGGCCCTAAGCTGTACAGAACCAAAATAAAAAAAATAAACATAGGGTCTGAATCAGCACTTAATCTTCATAGAGTATCAAATACCCTACGCATGATAGGGTTAAGGCTAAATGTTTTATATTTGTAGCGGTTATAAAATTTTCCTCAAAAGGTTGAAATTTGGCTTTGTTGACGCTTTTCCCCAATCAGATTGGTTCTTTTCAGGGAGGTGTTTCCATCCTACCATCCAATTAAAATTTAGTGTATGTGCTGTTAGAAATAAGTGCCAAGGCTCTCATAAAAATTACGTTGACGATGCTGAAAGGTAAGTTAAAAATTCCTTTATCCCTATTATAACTTTTTAACAGTTGTGGCTCTTTGATGGCATATTTGAGCAGAGTTCGTTTTTCTGTTTATATTGACGTTGTTGCAGTAAAGCCATAGTTCGCGATTTAGGCAGCCATGGAACATTATAGCTAGATTACATTTGATGTATGTCCATCGTTGCTCAAAGCCTTCATTCCATTTGTCTATTATTTGAAGCCTTAAATATTTCGCAAAACTCTCAAATAATTCTTTCTTGCAATCAGGATGGGAGGCCACGTAAAATCGTTGTTGATTTGAGGACTTTTTCACAACGCATCAATTACATGACAGGTGCTCTCTGGAAACTCCTTTGTATAGTCAATAGCTAAGAATATTTTGCATCCTACACGTAGATTCATCCTTTCTTTTGTGAAGCATACTCTAAAGCGATTATATTCCTTTGTAGTTAATTGTTTGAATACTTGGGAGGGCTAAAACATGTCTGTCGTACGAAACTTACCAATTTGATTCAGTCTCGAAATGAGTACTCTGTGACTTCTCTTTGCTCAGTTAATTGATCCTCAAAGGGAATCGGCTTAGTGATAGCTGGCTCGGGCCAAGTGTTAAAAATAGCCTGTTGCATTTTATAACCTTTATACGTGCCGTTTCATTGTGTAGCTAAAGAAACAATGAGTGTTTGGGCGTTTTCTTTAGCCTAGATAGAGTAGTATCGCCCATAATCGCCACTCTGTCATTATCACTAATATTTCTTTAAAATCTGGAAAAGAGCATGAAGATGTAAAGAGCTATTTTGCTAACACCATCGTCGTCAATTAGGGAAAGTTTCATTGTTGTTGTGTTATAATTGTAAATATAATTGTGGAAGATTTAGCTGAGGAAGATAAGCTGTGAAGCGATTCCTTTGAGGAACTCACTGTTGTTGAGGGTTAACTACCAGGGGCCATTTCGGGCGTGGTTTCTAACTCATGACTGATGACATCATTATATGACACCTTTGATCGAGGTTCACAAGTCTCTCAATTTAAATCACATTTTTTCGTTCATTCCAGCTAAATCGATCATGCAAATTCTGATTCTGCAGTTAACGAACGAACAGTCCAGAAAATAATAGTTTGACACATGTCATTTTGCAAAGGTCTGAACATACAAGGAAAGTGAGCTGGCAGAAAATGTCATTTCCAGACATAATAACTGTTCTTCGGTAGCAGAATCGGAATATGCATTATCACTTTAGCTAGGATCAATGAAAAAATTTGAACTTAATTCACTCTAAAAAATGTCAATTATGAAGTCACGTCATAAATTCTTTAGCTAATTTCACCAAAATGCACACATTTATACGTCATTCGAAAGGTCTCATCAAGCCAAATATCATTTTGAAGCCGATTTGACATACCTAGGGGACGATATAGCCACTTGTCTCACAACGTCATATAATGATGTCATCAGTCACGTGCGTTAGAGACAAAGCTCTTAATTTGATGGTAATTCACACCTGACGATAGCGGGCGATTTGAATATTCTTGATGAAACTTCATGTCTGAGAAAACTGATAAACCAATTTTCAAAATATGAAGATGAGTCTGTTAAGCAATACCATATCAAAGTTTCAAACCTTACAAATCGTGACTATCTAATGCTTCATCTTGATGATTCACTTGAACAATCGAACATTCAGGTGAACAATCGAACGATCTAGTACACAAACAGGGATAGGGAAATCTAAAATTCAATTTTTGTTAGCTGACACCGTTTTTCGAACATTATGAATAACATAGAACAATATTAGAATCGCTGATTTCATATATTTCTAAGATATACATTGATAATCAAATAGATCCCAATGACGTACCTTATTAATATTGACCAGATTTGGAAACTTTAGCATTAACTCAAAATGTTGGAAAAGTATGCATTGTATTTATATTTACTGTAAACGAATGTGATATATCCCATATATAGCTTGTTCAGTTGTAGATGGGAGATTCGAAGATTTAGTGACAGCGATAGAAATAAAGTGGCATTTAGTTGTTTGTAAGATAATTAGATTTCTAGCATGAACTCAGCGAAGTGATATGTTTCATCTTGTCCATTTATGTCGATGATGTAAGTTTAATTGGTCCTAAGAACATACGATGTTTTGTATTAGGGTGACAGAATTCTTGAAATATGACAATTTTCCACATCCAGCTATAGTACGAATATATCACATTTAGTTTTCTGTAAAATAGCTAGATTTCTAGCATGTTATAAACTACCTAAAAAGTTTTACAAAATCGCCTGTAATATGAGACCAATAAGGCTGATTTTGACAAACTAAATTTTCTCATCTAAGTTCACGCTTCTCTAAGTTCAGACTTCTCTCTGTTGGGATAAAAATTATATATATTTTACAAGTTTTTATATCAAGGAAGGGAAGTTATATGGTTTTTTTGTTCGGCAGAATTTTTGTATGAAATATGAAAGCTTTTCTACTGCAAGCGATTGTATGAATATATCACTTCAGTTTTTTGTAAGCTAATTGGATTTCAAATATGCTATTAAATCTCAAAGAACAATGATATAATCTATTTTTTCATTTTGGCTTTTAAGTTGAAGATGTGAATACATCAAAGCCATACACTACAGGTGGATGTATTGAAGTATTGAAGATTAATTTCAAAAATATTGAAATTACAGACTGTTCACCCAACACATGGTCAGAAACTTGGTTCATTAACCACGACGCTAATCATTTCATAGTGTTTCATGTCGGAAAGGTTCAAGTTGACACTGTTCTTATGGTCACCTTTTTGAGCCGCAAAAGAGCATTGTATTTTACAGAACTCTTCTAATAACTGCTTTTATCTAGCTTTGCACGAAAAAGAGCATGCAATGGTATCTTTTAGCACGCTAAACGATGGTTAATCAGACCGTGAAGTGAAAATTGTCCATTAATTGATGGAACAGACTCAACTCATTTACTGTATTCATTGTCAATACCTTTGTGTTTCCTTTGTTGCACTTCTCCTCGTCATTGTTGTGTCTCCTTTATTGATGTCCGTGCCGCACAATTGTTCGAATGCGAGAATTCGAAGAGAGTTAAGTCACTGTTTGTGTGAAAAACACTTAAAGCCCAAGAAGCTTGAGCCTCCTGTGTATAGATATCAGGATTACAGTATTTTGATAATATAACAACTTAGAAATTTGCCAATGAAGGTATGAATAAATTACATTTATACATTGCTTTGTAACCTTATCAAATATCAAGTGTGCAATTAGAGTACATGAACCGATATATAGCGATCTACTCTGCAATAAAACAAAAGGAAACCGCGTGCCACCTATTGTCTTGTTGTTAGATCAACTATGGAGAACAAATTCTTCCAATTATGCAAATAAGCAAATGGCATATTCCACTTTAACCACATTCATTCAGGTTTTAAATCTCAAAGAAAAATTAGAGAGTAAATTATCTTATTGCTATTATCTTTAAGCTAAAGATGGCGGCGAGGGACTTTCTACCAAGACGAATTGCATTCTTTGATAGACTCCCTATAGAATCGTCAAAGATTCACAATTGGAGCGCAATGCATCTTGGTAAAGGTTCCTTGCTGCCATCTTTCATGTTACTGTATATTTTAGAAAAAATTTGACAATTTAGTAGACAGCAAGTGATATTTCAAATGTATCGTTTTGAAAATTAAGTGGACTTCACGCATGCCATCAGATCTTAAAAGGACAGATTTAGAAGCCATTGTTTCGATGTCTTTAGTTATGTAGATGATCTAATTTGCCCAAAAGGTATGCCAAAATGAAAATTAGATGACAGAATTTGGCAAATCTTGACAATTTAGCAGACAGCAACCGACAGCATACCCAAATTTTTCAAATTTGTAGTTTTTATGTTGAATGAACTTCAAGCATGCCATTAAATCTAAAGGAACAAATTTAGAAGGCCTTTTTCAATGTGTTCAGTTAATAACGGGTCCGCCAAAAAAGACTAACCCCTAAGATGAAATTTATATGGCACTAAGAGCAACATAAAATATACCTATTCAGTGAAAATCAATTCATGATCAGCTGTAATGACAGAGAATTGAAATGAGATGAGCATTCGAAGAAAGATGGACGTGAAAACCTCTGTAGCAAAATCACTAATCATCAACATTAATCCACCAAATTATTGTTTGATTATTGATTAGTTTCTGTGCAAATACTGTTTTTCCTAATTTCTCATCTCAACGAGAGGGGATTTTTAAATTGATCTTTGTAATTTTGAAAGAACTGAATGTATCTTTTAGCAGGATAACATATCCGTAAGTACTACAAATTTTATGGTAAAAATAGAAATTTCCTTATTTTGACTTCCTCGATCAGTATTTTGTAATGCCTCTCATTTTGTGGCAGTATCTTGCAATGTTGTGATTATTTTTGCGAAGAAGACGCAAGTAGTGGTGGAAACAATGCACGATAAGAAAAAATCCCAGGGGGGGTACTCCCCAACTTTCAATACGGGGGGGTCCGTGCCAATATTTGGGGTCCAAAATCTTAAATAAAATAAATATTTGGGGTCTGTGAACAGTGCAGCGGATAACAAAATGCACCGTGCACATTGTGATAAAAGAATGAGATTTGGCAGACATAGACACTTTGCCACGCTGAAAAAGATGAGAGTTGGACCCATTCTGAAAATTGTCCCCATCCCCTATTTTTAGACGGGGGTTCTCGTGCCCAGTCCCCATAGGAAGATACAACTTTATCTGTCGTCTAGAGAAAGATATTAACACGAAATTTGGTAGATATAGACAATTTGATGTACTGAACAAGATCAGAGTTTGAAAAATTCTGAAATATGCCCCAATTCTATTTTTAGACGGGGGTACTAGTTCCCNGTGATTATTTTTGCGAAGAAGACGCAAGTAGTGGTGGAAACAATGCACGATAAGAAAAAATCCCAGGGGGGGTACTCCCCAACTTTCAATACGGGGGGGTCCGTGCCAATATTTGGGGTCCAAAATCTTAAATAAAATAAATATTTGGGGTCTGTGAACAACAATATAAACATAATTCAATATTTGGGGTCCATGAATCTGAAAAAAGGGAGACTCGTGAAATTTGGCGCAATTCATTACAGTGACAGATTCAATCATTTGTATGCCCCGTACTTTAGTGTTCATCCGTTAATTTATAATGCAATAAATAACCACATTTTGGGTCTCCATGACCCAGAATAAAAATAAATAACACTATTTGGAGTCTCCAAAGCATTAGACTCAATATTTAGGGGTCAGCAAAGAAATACTGGCATGGACCCCCCCCCCGTAATGAAAGTTTGGGAGTACCCCCCTGGGGAAAAAATGTTCTGGTATTAGACAATTTGTTTCGTCAAGTTGTGTTTTTATGATTAGTGATTTCGCTACAGTAGTTTTCGCGACGATCGTTTTCCAAAACCTTCTTTCTCTCTAACTGCAGCTGCTAATGAGCTGATTTGCACTCAATAGGTGTAGTTTATGTTGTACATGTAAATTTAATCAAAATCTTTCATTCTGAAAGTTTTTCAGAAATTTTTTCTATCTTGGTGGTTACTTTTTTTGTCTACCCGTTAGTTATGTCGATGATCTAATGATCTAAGTATTGCACATTTTTCAAGCATTCCGTCAGATCCAAAGAAACATTTACCCAAAAGGCATACAATGCTAACATTACGTTAGCATAATTTAAAAAATATGAAAACTTAGTTTACTGCCAGTGATTGCATAAGTATTTAATGTCCTTGTAATTAGATCTTAAGCATATTATTCAATCTCAAAGAACAAGTTAAGAAGCCAATGCTTTCCTCTTGCTAAGATAAGGATGTAAGTTGATGATCTTCTAAGGGGGTGATTACATGGGTGAGTTGACCCGTTTGTAGATCATTTGCCATAATTTGCCGTTTTCTAGGCACAAATCACCGAAATTTCGCCTTCTCTAGACCAAAATCAACAAAAAATGGGGTTTCTAGACACAAATTAAGAAAATTTGGCCTTTCCTGGACGAAAATTGCCAAAAATTATACCCTCGCCTAGACTGGCTTAGACTAAAATTGCCAAAAAGCATACCCTTGGCTAGACTAGAAGATCGAAAAAGTATACTCTTGAGCGCGGCACATCCCCAGGTACCTTTATTATGGAAGAACCCCCCCCTCCCTGTGGGTGTGGAAGACTGCGATCTGATTGGTCGCGTCCACATTCTGGCGCGTTTGGCCAGATTTTCAGATATTTTGATTATCAGTCCCAGTTGAAGAGGAGTGCCGGGGCCATCCAATTCTATAAACAAAGCGAAAATTGGGATTGAAGTAATCAGTCTACCAGGAAAGCTGGCCTGTATTATTTAATCGCAGCAACCGATTCAACACCGGGTTCACCTGTTGTGTGCGCATCCGTTTTGACCGTTTGAACTGTTACACCATCACGTGGAATGCCCCATTGGGTTTACCCGGTTGGCTCAGGGCCAAAGCCGAGCTATAAGCGGGTCAACAACCCTCCTATTTAATCACCCTCTGATTTCTCTTGAAGAAGACATACTGTACTAGTGTTGAGATGGCAGGAATTTTCAAATCTAACAAGAACACTGTTAGCAATATTATGTATTACATTTATTTCTTGTATGATAACTTAATTTTCACGTGCTATTATATCTCAAAGAACATCAGTTAATCTATATTTTGATGACTGATGTGATTGACCTGCCAAATTACTTTGATGATACAATTTAAAATCTCTGAAAAGTAAGTAGATTGGTCTGGAAGACATACCATCAGATGATAGGATTTGGAAAAATCAGATAATTCAATATTTCATATTTAGTTTTTTTTAAGCTATTTGAATATCAAGCATGCGATTAATCCATGTTTTATTCTATTCAGCTATGTTGATGATCTATTTGGTCCTAAAGACATACTAAGTTAATACACAGATGACAGAATTATGAAAATCTGACAATTAAGTAGACTGCAAATGATGTATTTTGTGTAAATAATCTGAATCCCTGACGTGTTACTATAGAATAAACTTTATTATATATTACTAAGTTATGGTGGCGACTGGCAATAACATTGATTCTAAGGACACAAGGACATACCAAATTAATACTTAGATGACAGGATTTGGAAAAATCTGACATTTTAGTTCATCGAAACTTTTGTTTTGTAAGCTAACGGAATTTCAAGCATACTGTTAAATCGCAGAGAGCGCTTTTTAGAATCCGTGATTTTATTCGTTTTTCGATGATTTGGTTGATCCAAGGGCGCCTACCTCGTATGAATTGGGTTTATTCGCAGTCCTGTTTTCGTGACAAAGTACACACAGCAATTGCTGTATTGTAGTCGTTTTATCCGAACCGGAAGACGTAAGCTGACGTAAGATAATTTCGTGATTTCAGATTCAGGTGTTAATGTAATGCGATATCAACTGTTATAAGAGATGATTACAGGGAACCAGATAGCGCGCTTTTTGATTGGTGAACACTGATAGAAGTTAGAATTTGAAATTCAAGAAAAGATAGGGGTAAGAAAGATCTCCTAACTCTATTGATCGCGATTCTCACAAGCGCGTCCACGGTTGCCGTGGACAGAGGATGTTGCTATGGCCAATAACCAGAACATGCGGTATGTTGAACTAGGGGGTTAGCACTTTCACAGGAAAATACGAAACAACTATTTCAAACTGTTCGTTTATGATCGTGCAATGTCTGTGATCTGTGGCTGAATGACCATCTCTTACCAAATTCAGAACAGTGTTCTGTTCAGGACTCAAATTCACTACGCTCTTCGAAATGCTCATTCTCGATAATTCATTTTGATGTCCATCCAGCACGAACAACTTAATTACTGATTTTATTTGTGTGTATAAGATCGAAGAATAGCAAACGAAGGAGGGAATCTATTTGGGTAAATGCAAGAAGAGCAATGTCATGTTTTATTTAGCAACGTTACTTCCAAAATAGAAGATGCTCTTACTTGCTTTGCTAATTTCTATCAATAACTAGTCAATTCTTTTCAGAAAATACTTCTTCCATGAGCCCTGTTTTATTCGAATCGACATTTAGAGGACTTTATTACTATTTGAGGAAAGGATGGATTACGACCTGATACTGCTCGAGGAAGAGTTGGGGTGGCTCAGCAGGCCTCAATTAGAACACCTTGAGGTCCACTGGCAAAAATGTATTCAATCTAATTTCGTAGTTATTGTCGCTGATTGACTTTGCATGCGAACCCCTGGTACAAAGGCTTATGTAAGCAATTTCGCTTGACCTAGCGACTTCCAGACCACAACGGAAGAGACGCGCTTGTAATAATCTCCTCTTGAGATCCTGCTCACTGATTGGTTTATCTGAAGAAGTTGCATACCCCTTAGTTTTCTTATGTTGTTATACACGGATTAGTTGGACAGCAATAGACGATTCCGGAAAAGATGGCGTCGGGGGGCATTTGACCAAGATGCATTGCGTTCTATAATGGAATCAACAGTGATTCTATAGAAATTCGATCTTCAAACGCAATGCATCTTGGTCAAATGCCTCTCGACGGCATCTTTTCCGGAATCGTCTATTGCTCCATGTACTTCACTGTCCGCAAGAAAATTGGATAAATCACTGTGCGCAAACTTTGACTCCTACGTTTGCAAAGCAAGAATGAATAAACATGACAACAAAACTTGGAGGATCGATAAGCAAAGTCAAATATCTGAGTCCGAATCTGAAAATATTTCTTCACAATAATTGCAGAAACAAGTATAATTTAAGGCTGAAGATTCCCGAAAAATTCCAAGCTTAAATACCCCAGTCTGTGCAGTACTAAGGTAGGTGTTCAGGATTATGGGGGGGGCATAATCATAGTACCATGGAAGCNTACGTCTGCTCTCAAAGCACCAATACCAACAAACGAGGTATCAATGTTCAAGTTTACTACAGAGGAACATTTTGAGATTGATTAGCCATTGATTAAAGCTAAATTCACATCACTGGACCGAACCAAATCTGTATACTTTTTTTTGGGACACCCGGTAGAATAAACTTTACTATATATTACTAAGTTATGGTGGCGACTGGCAATAACATTGATTCCAAGGACATAAGGATATACCAAATTAATACTTAGATGACAGGATTTGGAAAAATCTGACATTTTAGTAGTTCATCAAAACTTTTGTTTTGTAAGCTAACGGAATTTCAAGCATGCTGTTAAATCTCAGAGAGCACTTTTTAGAATCCGTGATTTCATTCGTTTTTCGATGATTTGGTTGATCCAAGAGCGCCTACCTCGTATGAATTGGGTTTATTCGCAGTCTTGCTTTCGTGACAAAGTACACACAGCAATTTCTGTATTGTAGTCGTTTTATCCGAACCGGAAGACATAAGCTGACGTAAGATAATTTCGTGGTTTCAGATTCACGTGTTAATGTAATGCGATATCAACTGTCATAAGAGATGACCACAGGGAACCAGATAGCGCGCTTTTTGATTGGTGAAAACTGATAGAAGTTAGAATTTGAAATTCACCGTAAGCAAAGAAAAGATTCTTATTAAAATCCTTCACAAAATAATGGGAAGATTTGCATACCTCAGTTTAATAAATCCTTCTTATAACAGAGTGGGATAATTATTTTCGGAAAAGAGAATATTCAAGACAAGCCACCATAATGAATCGTACCGGGTGTTAAAAAGTTCCCTTTAGAAAAATTATCAAAATTTTGCTTAAACCAGTACATACAAAATTCTTCGATTTATCTTTGTAGCAGCTATAAATTAGCAATTTTCTATGCTTTAGGAGCTGTCTCGTATTTCAAAGGTAATGCGAAAATACACAGATATTATGGACTCATTTTGTATATAATAAACTTCCAAAAAAGTTCGTAAAAGTCAGAAAGAAAAGGCCTCTTCCATATAAGATTAGAATATTGATTTAAAATTGAAAATTTCTGCTCTAAGAAACGAATTAAACAATGGTTGAAAAAGAGGTTATGTAAGATGTCTTATATACCGGGTGAGTCAAAAATGTAAAGACGTTTGAAAGCCTGTAGCTCTCCTAAAAATGAAGCCTTTTTGTAAAAACGCCTGTAATATGAGCACGATAAGACTGATTTTGACAGAAATATGTTTCCTCATCTAACTTAATATGTAGCTATGTTATGTTATATGTTAGCTTCACAGATATTATCAGTTTATAGGAATCTGAAAAATATTTTGAGAGCTGCAGGCTTTTAAACGTCTATTCATTTTTGACTCACCTGGTACCTTTTAGCAGTTGGCATCAAACTTATATATTCTGCAAGTTTCTATATCCCTGAGGTTTAATTGTTTGGTATTCGAATTCTATTGATTTTTGAAACGTGAGTACNGCCTGTAGCTCTCCTAAAAATGAAGCCTTTTTGTAAAAACGCCTGTAATATGAGCACGATAAGACTGATTTTGACAGAAATATGTTTCCTCATCTAACTTAATATGTAGCTATGTTATGTTATATGTTAGCTTCACAGATATTATCAGTTTATAGGAATCTGAAAAATATTTTGAGAGCTGCAGGCTTTTAAACGTCTATTCATTTTTGACTCACCTGGTACCTTTTAGCAGTTGGCATCAAACTTATATATTCTGCAAGTTTCTATATCCCTGAGGTTTAATTGTTTGGTATTCGAATTCTATTGATTTTTGAAACGTGAGTACTTTTTGGAGACACCTGCTACAGTCTTTGATATACACATTTTTAGTAAGAAACTCTTTCTAACAAACTCAATTCTAAGATAATAAAAAAATTCCACCCAGTTATAAAAAATACTACTTAAAAGCTGTTTCAATTGACTAGAAATTTGAAGCATATTTTCACTTCATGTTTGTTGTGCTTTATTATTCTGTATCTGGAGTAATGTCTAGACGGAGGCATGGTTTCATAAAATCGTCTTTGAAATGTTCAAGAAGGCACAGCAAATCTACCACCCATAAGAATAATGAGAATTTGAGGACCCTTTCAGAAACTGTTAAGAGCCTTTCAGTACTCAAAATTTGATGACTTAAGAAACTTTCAGTACTTGGTCAATTTCATAGATTCTTATAAAAAAAGTATACGCGAATGGAATATGAATATTGATCTTTTCGTCTGAATTTGATGATTGATTTCTTGATGAATCAAGGTTGAATCTATTTTAAAGTGCATTGTCAGAGGCTATCTTTGAACAATTCTACATTTTTCAGCTATGTAAGCCAGGCACAGGACTATGATTATTGATCATAGCGTAATTCTTTAGGCATAATTCTTTACAGTGGTCGTGAACTGATCTGTTTAAAGTTTAAAGGAGATTGCTAGAAAGCAATAAAAGTTTGTTACTAAATTATTTCAATCTAAATATGTTCTTGCCATGTTTCAGGATTATTCATATCATCAGTCTTTGCATTCTTTTAAAACTGCATCCATAGAAAACTACTTGGTTAAAGCGCTCGTCAAGCGAATGAGCGTTTTAAACGCCACCCGTCGCATCGTTACCCCCGGCTCATTACAGAACAAATGTTAAACAGCACAGGTGATAACTAATTCAAAGTGCAGAAGTCTTATTTGATAACGGGAAGTTCTCATGAATTTGCATAATATGCAAAGATCAGTTATAAATGAGCTCTTCTCGACAAAAAGCAGTCCAGTATCAACACAGAAAGGCAGGGATAATTGGAATATAATCAGTGCAGGACAGAAGTTTGTCATAACGCAGCTCTTTCACTTAAAGTTGGTTATAAACACTCAATAAATCATCATGGCTGATAAATCAAAATATTGGTATTGGGGTTTCCAACTGATAATTTCTTCAGCTACGACATCTATTAATTTGTTCGTTATTGGAACATTTATTCGCCATAGAAGAAGAATTTTTCGCAAAAATAACAACAAAATTTTGCTTTCATTAGCATGTGCAGATTTCTTCGTTGGAGTATTCAGCTCATGCCATGCCATGTTACTGTTGGCAGCTAAACGCAGACTGTACTATAAAACATTTGGTAACCTTCCTCTATTTGGTAGCATGTTCGTTTCCATATTCTCGATGTTATTGCTTACTGGTGATCGGCTAGTGGCTGTTAAAAGACCGTTGCAGTATCCTTCAATTGTGACCAAGAAGCGGCTCAAACTTGCCATTTGTTTTACATGGGGACTTCCTTTGCTCCTGACGATACAGCAATATGTGTTATTCTTCACTGCTCCCAAGGAAGTTGAACTTTACATTCGCGGAACATTCTTGGTAGTCTGGTTTTTTGTAGGGGCTTTGTTTCTAGGAATTTCCAACGGGTTTTTATATAGTGTTGTAAGGGAACAGTTCAAGAAATTAATGGAGCATGAAAATACACTTGTGGTCCAGCCATCACAGCCAGAAGACATTTTTGAGGAACTTCCTTCAAAGGACAAAGGCAAATCATTGATAAGACATAGAATATCAAGAGTTATCGATAAAAGAAAGTTGAGAAAATCAGATTTGCAAGCTTCAAAAGAATGCCTTTATATTGTCGTGGTTTTCATAATATGCTGGCTACCACTTTCAATATACAGACTGGCATACTCACTTGGAGAGAGCCTCGAAGATGCTCATTTAAGAAGGTCGTTCTTGATTTTGGCATTGTCCAGCAGTTTGATAAATCCTTGGATTTATTTTCTCAAAAAGAAGCAATTCAGAAGATATATTTCATCCAAAGATCAATATATAAACAGCGAAAGAAGTTTTGATATTCTTTGATTGTATTCAGTGATGCTAGGCCCTGATATCACGACTCTGTTTTCTTTCAAAGCGAAAATAAATCCCTGGCTTGCTTGGAGTGTTTACTGCAACGATACGAAAGGCAGTAAAAAAAGAGCTTTTCAGATACGCTGTTGAAAGTTTGAAAACAGAGCTTTCTTTTGTTGTATTCAATGATGCTAAGAGCTAAGGCTTACCACAACTCTGTTTCACTTCAAAGCGAAGACAAATCAATCCCTTTCCTTTGGTTGAAGTGTATGCTGCAACGCTGAATTACGATGGAAAAATTGAGCTTTTCAGATTGAAAGTTTGATAGAAGAGCTTTACAAAAACACTGCTGAAATTGCAGGTTTGAAAAGAAGCTTTCGGAAAAACAGATCCTGGATGAAAACACCATAAAGAACAATAACGGATCTTTTCGAATATGCTGCTCTATAACAAGGATTTTAAGAAATTCCTGCCATTTTGGAAAGCATTTCGAAGAAACACCTTTCTTTTTGTTGCGCTTTTGAATCGTTTTTCTTGTAGTGGAAATGGTGAATGTTTTCAGTGAAGAACCCTGGTGAAAAAAAATATGGCAGTGGAAATGGACACTAAACTGCTGGAAAACAATTTGATCCATAGTCATTGGAAATTATTGTAGAGTAGACATTTTAGAGTTTAAAATGGGCAGAAAAGTCAATTAGATTCAACATTGAATTCTGGATGATATAAGGTTTCAACGTTGATCAGCTAGATATCAACATTCCATCAACAGAAATTGTCTGATGCAAATTCAGTATAAGAATTTGACAGTTGATATGACGTAACGTTATTATTTTTTATTATTATCAATTTATTTAACGTTGGATTACTGTAATGCAATAGCTAAATTATATAGCTAATTAATTCCAACTTTAAAAACTTTAAAATACAAATATTACAAAAGAGAAAAATGGATAAAATATTTACATATACATCAACGATATAACGTGGCAGAGCCACACAACGCTATTTAAAAGTTACATCTCATAGGATGGCAAAAGTGATGTCACCGCGAAAATCCACCACCGGAGCCCCCAAGCCCGGACCGTGCAACCCGAAAGAAAGCTAATGTGCTGAGTTATCTGAAAATTTGTTGGATAAAGAAGGTGGCAAAATGGATATAGCTACTCTTTCAGAAAACACAGCCCAAGCCCAGAAACACCTGCAACAGACCCCACAATGCCACCACTCCGCCATCCTATCGTTGCAAAATATCTCTCCATTCCTTGCGATCCTTTGCTAGGTCACTTGCTTCTTCCCACGTCAAATTGTTTGCTTGCAATTGTTTTCTCATCAGTTCAATCCACGTAAGTTTAGGTCGTCCCCTTGGTCTTTTCGATTTTATCAATGCCACTTTTAACGCTTTTCGTGCAGGTGTGTTTTCGTCTAACCTCATCAAGTGACCAAACCATTTCATGCGCTTCTTTTCGATTTTTGTGCTCCATGGTTCTAGTTTCGTTTTTTCATATAAATCTTCATTTTTTACGATAATTTAAAATATTTACATGTGTCATCAAAATTATAAAGTAAAAAGCAGATATCTAAAACTATTTATCATAAAAAGCCCAAATTCGGTATAAAAATGCGGCATAATCTACATGGACAATTTTCTCCGTACCAATTTTTTATCTTTGTTTTAAACTGACAAAGGGATTCTGAATTCCGTATTGTTGGTGGTAACATTTGCCACAGCTGCGGACCTTTAAATCGGACGCTTTCTGTCCCGTTGCTGACAGATCTCACTCTTGGTAGCGTAAATTCGTTATTATTACGTAAATTGTAGTGAATTGTATTTTCACAAAAGATTTCCTGCATAAATGAAGGGTTTAACCCATTTTTAGTTTTATACATCTCCGTCATAAGTAATTGCAAGTTCTTTGTATGAATAGTAACGGCACAGTCCTTCTCTAATAGCTCACTATAAGTAGATTCGGCATCCTTGTAAGTAATTCTCAGAGCCCTTTCCTGTATTTTGTTAATCTTTTTGTTGAGCTGCCTGCTGTGAAACATCCAGATTAAAGGACAGTATTGAAACTGACTGGTAATAAAAGCCCTCATGAGGGTTCTTAGCTTGCTCTGATCCATATATGGGGATATGCGAGCAAGTGCGTATAGTTTATTGCTAGCCTTTTGGCACAATTTAGAAACATGATTATCGAAGGAAAGTTTGCTATCAATTTGAACTCCAAGTAGCTTCTCTTCAGAGCTATTTACAATATCAGCATTTCCAATCCTAACAGTAACAGGATCATCACAACTCTGCCCAAGAACCAAAAGATGGCATTTAGCTGCATTTAATTTCATGAAGTTGTCGGCAAACCATTCTAAAGCTACACTACAATCATTTTCAAGCCTATGAGTTATATTGTTCAGGTTCTTATCGCAGGTATAGATTGTAGTATCATCTGCATAGTTACATATATCCGAGTTTTGAATAAAGAGTAAAAGATCATTAATGTAGATGTTAAATAATAGAGGCCCTAAGACTGACCCCTGGGGAACACCACGTGTGACGCTTTTCCAAGAACTGAATGACCCATTTACTTTGACTCTTTGTTGTCTATTTGTGAGGTAATCATTAATTAGTTTTAAGGCTTCGCGAGAGAAACCGTAGGCATGCAATTTTGCAATCAAAAGATCATGTCTGATACAATCAAATGCCTTGGAGAGATCCATCAATACAGCCCCTGCCTTACCACCTTCATCAAGGCTAATTTTGAATTTTTCTAAGAGCTTTATGAGAGCATGTTGGGCACTGTAACCTTTTCTAAAACCACAGAGAAGTGACGATAAAAAGGGTGCAATATAAGCAACAATCTGTTTATCCATTATTCTTTCAAACAGCTTTGAGACCGTAGGCAGAACGATAATTGGCCTAAAGTTAGTCCTGGTATTGGTTGGTCCATTCTTTGGAAGAGATGTGACATCCGCGCACTTAAGTTCGTCGGGAAAAGACGAATTTCTATGCAATCATTAAAGATTTGCGTCAAAGGTTCTACACATATATCAGAATTAGATTTAAGAATTTTAGGAGGAATATTTGTATGCGTTGTAGCTTTTTTAGGATTTAGATTCCTAACCTCTTTGTCAACAGCCTCAGGGGTAACTTTCTGAAAATGAAAGGAACCAGCATTTTGATAGTGATCTTTAATTTTTTGAATGCTAGGATGATTCGAAAATTTTTATACGGCCTTATCAACGGGATCTGTTATTCCTGCTGTTGCATTTTCGTAATTAGAGTTTTCATTTATGCCAAGGGAATCCGTCACGGTGACGAAATATTCGTTCATAGTTTCTGCTACCTCCACATCGTTGGAAATGATGGTTTCATCTTCAATCAAAACTATTTTATTCTTAGATTGTAATTTGTCCGAGAAAAAAGGTTTCACAGTCTTCCAGAATTTCTTATTGTCCGTGATAAGTGAGATGTCTAAGTTATTGTAATAATTTCTTTTTTCCTTTCGAAATAACTTAACACAAGGATTTCGTTGTTTGCGAAATTTGTTCCAATTTTCAGCAGTTCGATTTTCGTTGAATTTATTACGTAATCTAGAACGTAACATGGTCGCTTTGCGCAGAGCGCGTGTCATAAATGGTTTATCATTTGGCCGGACATATTTCTTCTTAATTGGAGCATGTTTGTCCATGTTCGTCATGTTTGTTTGATCTAACGTTTTCGTTTCAACGTATCCCAGTGGGCAAACAACGCTGATAAAGAAAGCATCGAAAAATCGTTGACTCTCGACATTGCTTCTATGTTGATGAAACGTTCAAAATGAAATTTGTTATCAACATTTTTTATCAACGTAGAAGCAACTTTGAGAGTCAACGATTTTTCGATGCTTTCTTTATCAGTGTTGTTTGCCCACTGGGATACGTTTGTAAAAGCATACTTTTTATACGTTTAGGTGAAAACAAGCATATTTCTAAAAGGCTCTCCCGTTGATATTTTCTATAATGCCGTTTACATGTTCTCGTGTCGACAGCCACAAACTCATATTGTCGTAATCGTTGACATCAAAGCCTTGGTTCCTGTTCGAAGGATTGCGTGTTATGGAACAAAAGCAAACCATAGGCTATTATCTATCAAAACATTGTTTGTGAATCATTTTCAGCGTTTTCGCGTGGTAGGCTAAAACCCTTCATAAATGGTCCCCAGATTCGTGTGGACGAAAAGATTTTGTAAACTTATACTTGTGGGTGGTCACATTAAGCATGCTATTATCAAAATGTTTGAGGAGAGTAGAGCGTAGGTTAGAAGCATTTTCATTTCCACGGAATTTTTGTAATAACTGTTTGAATTCGGTGATCAAGAGGAAAGAAGAACAGTCCTTGTCTTGCAAACTAACTTTGCAGTATACGAGCATCACGATTGTTACTTGTTCAAAAGCTTCAGAAAGTGCAACAGAGATTTTCCATTTCCTTATGATAACATTTGGAAAATTTTGCAATAAATTTTATTGATTTGCTTAAAGTAAATGAACGGAGATATGCCGACCTAGTCTAAACATGAACAAAAGAAGGACGTGCAGCAGGTGTATTTCTATTGTTTTCATCGATCGATAACATCAATTACAATAGGCTTTAATGGAGTGCCCCAGTCCCCTAGCTAAGCTACTTTTAACTCCGTTGATTTACTTTAACATAGTCTGATCTTTATTCCAAGCTTTTTCATTGCGAATTTTTTGAAACTGCTTCTTTTACATAAATTTCACCTCTTGGTATTTAAATGCGTCTACTTCAGTCGAAATTCTGCCTAAATTCTTAATCTTCTCGCCTTCAAGAAATATGCTCTGAAGGGTGACGAATTGTTTTGCTCAGTTCAGTTCAGTTCATTTTCATTTTAAAATTCCACTACATACAAATGCCATTAAAAGAACTACAACATAACATACTGCATCAGAACAACAAATTACAATAAGGAAATATAGACTTACAAAATAACCACTTTTCAGGGGAATTTGTATGTAGCGAATTTCTTAAAGGAGGAGCTCTCTCAATAGGTAAACTAATCGAGGAGAGAGCACCACCTTGGTTAAAAACAAAACTTTGCATTTGGATTGAAAATAAAGATTCATCAATTAGATAAGAATGTCATCAATTTTATAACTTAAGCATGTCTGCTAATATTTGGAAGTAAGACTGGTAGTTGGTGGAGAACAAATCCATCTTAAGTTGATGCCGGAAATTCATTACGGAAGAAGCTTGTTTTATGACATGGGGAATGCTGTTCCAAGATTTTGCACCTGCATATCTTATAGATTTCAAGCCATATTGCAAAGTGTTTTTGCGTGTCAGAAAAATGTCATATTTGCGTGCTAGCCTGGTATCAAACTGATGAACTTGCGAAAACAAATAAAAAAACTCATGAAAACAAGATTCTTACAACTTTCTTTTGAAGGATGAATATTGGTTTGATGTAAGCATCATAATTAAGTCCCCAAACAACAATTCCATACTGAAGAAAAGAGTCAAATGAAGAGTAATACAAAGAAACCAATACATTTGTAGGAAGAGGGTGTCTAGCTTTACAGAATATACCACATGACCTTGCTAACATTTTCATTTTGGAGAGTTCACTTAAATGATGCTTCCAAGAAAGATTTTCATCTAGAAGCAGACCAAGGAATTTGATATACTTCGCCTTTTTTACATGTTGCTTACCAAATTGTATGGGAATATTTCATAGAGGGAATTTTGAGGTGAATGAAAAATGGCAAAGTTAGTTTTGTCAACATTCAAAGCAAGTTTATTGGCATCAAGCTACTTTTTGACATGCTTTAATTCATTGTTTTCAACCTTTTGAAGTTGCTTCAAATTTCCTGATTCAAAGTAAATGCTGGTGTCATCCGCAACGAGATAAAATGCCAATTAAGAAGATGCCTGTGACATATCATTTAAATAAATGTGAAAAAGGAGTGCACCAAGAACTGATCCTTGTGGGACACCATATGTAACATTAAGATTGCTCGAATTATGACCATTCATTGATACATACTGTTTCCTGTTGTTAAGATAAGACCGAAACCAAGTTAATGCTATTCCTCTAATTCCATAGTGATCAAGTTTTGTTAAGAAGTATTTCATGATTAACAGTATCTAAAGCCTTTTGTAAATCTAGAAAAATACCACAGCCAAACCTTTTCTTGTCTAAAGTATTTGTTATTGATTCAGTTAAACTAACCAGTGCATGATTTATGGAGTGAGAAGCACGGAAACCAAACTGTAGATTGAACAGGATATTATGCAGTTCCAAGAAATCATAAAGACGCTTGTACATTATTTTCTCCATAATTTTATTAAGCACAGACAAAAGATAAATTGGTCTATAATTAGAAGCAGTTAAGGGACAACCCTTTTTGAATAAAGGAATGACTTTTGCTTGCTGCATTTTTTCAGGAAAGGTGCCAGACTGAAAAGACTCATTGATGATATCTGACAACGGAGAGCATATATGCGCGGATAGAATTTTCAATAAATTTGTTGAAATACTATTAGGACCTATAGATTTTCCAGTTTTTAATAAATTTATAATGTTAGATATTTCCAAAGGGATAGCTGGGGTCATAAAAAATGAATGCTCATTCCTATTATCAAGATAGTCCATGGGAGACTTTCTTGTCCTTGGTATACTTTTTGCAACATTACCAGCTGCATTTACAAAAAATTGTTGAATGTGCTAGCTATCACTGCTGGATCAGTTGTCAAATTTCCATGAACATCTTTGAGTTTGCTAATAACATTCACTTTTGAGTTCTTATTACCAATGATTGATGTTAAACCAGACCAAAGAAGTTTCATATTGCTACCATTTGTTTGGAAGAAATTATGGAAACAGTTTGCTTTACTTTCTTTCAATGCCACAGCAATGCGATTTCTAAATTTTTTATAAAAAGCTTTTGTTGCATCATCACCTTGTTTCTCAAGTTTTTTTTGATAATTTGTCTCTTAGCTTCATCATGTCTCTTTGCTCCAACTTTCCGTCGATTTCTTCTTTGTGAACCCTCTTTAATATGGCCTTCTAGACCTCCCAGGCTTTTTGCTAACAAAACATACTACAAGAAAATGTCTCTTTGTTCGTTAGCCAGGAACTTGTGGGAAGACATGAGCCAAAACTGCTCACCCAGAATAGTGACTATTTTTCCATGCGACAAGTCTGCATCGCCTATCCTTAAGCAATTGGGAAGAACAGCGGTCGATGGAATAAGGGCAGATTTTAAAACAATAGCACCAGTTTGTTTTGATTGACAAGCCATTTCAAAGCAATTAGCGATCGAAATTAAAGGGATTCTCTCAAGCAAAATATCAAAATAAAAGAAGCCTCAGAAGATGCCCTGAAACAAATAATCTGTGTAATTGTGGAAGCGAAAAGGGATTGTTAGAGCCGTCGTGAGTATCTACCGAGCTTCAAATACATGGCTATCTTCTTTGTGATCAAATATGTATAAGGTCTCTTCGAGAAACTAGCGAATTCTTTCAGTTTTAAATTTAAACTATTTCATTAAATTAGTTTTCATGTATGCGCCTTCTGATCAATGTTATGTCTATTTTATATCTAGTGTAGGTAGCTTCAACGTGGCATAAAGGTTTGATAAATTACATTAAACATTATGCTCAGTTTCTACAATAACTGATCAGATCATTATGATCTGATAAAGTGACTGAGAATTTGAGAATTATCTCCAAAATTCAACAATTTTGCAAATGTTATCAAGATTTTCTTGGAGGTTCTCTTGAAGTCCAAATTAGCGTAAGCGATATAGATCATCCCAGCGATAACTTAAATGAACTATAGTTTCGGTAATTTTATGAGTGACATGATTTTGAATCAGGATGCTTTTCAAGCAATGCTTCAAAATTGCACAAAATCTTTACTGACTGGCTACATCTTTTTGCCTGTTCAAACTTTTCAATATAGCTGAGTATGCTAGAAAGTCATCTCTTCGCCATGGGAGAATCGAAGATTAATATAAAATCGTAAAATTAAGAATCCTTGGCAAGATTTACGATGTCTTATGAAAGCTACGGTTCCATATAAGGGTTTTCTAATAGCTATTCCTAAATCAGTAGGCCACAAGAATATCTTGACATGAAGAGAATCGGTTCTTTTGGAATTGTAGTATTTGAATTTGTGCATTTTATGGTTTAGGTTCATAAATTCTAAACAAATTAACGTAGCTAAAAGTGGAATATGTCAGTTGCTAATTTACATAATAATGGAACAATTTGCTCTCCATAGATAGATGATTAAACAATAAGACAATAAGGGACGAGTGGCCTTCTTTTGTTTCTATTTTTAAATTAGATCGCTATATCTCCGTTCCGTTACTTGAAGACTCTTGAGAGAATAGATTGGTCGCTGTAAACATAAACTGATCTCCTCCAGAGACGTAGGAACCGGGGCACACGTGCCCCCCCCCCCCAAGATTTTCCAATAAACGATAAATTTCCCTTTTTGTTTGAGGAAATGCTCCTCTAGCTTAATGAACAAGTGCCCTTGAACTGTCGTGCCCCTCCAAGTTTAAGATGCTTCCTACGGCCCTGATCTGCTCTGTCCCTTGCATCCCTGCGGTAAACAATGGTCTGTTGACCGAAGCGACACGATGAAGTCAAAGAGCACAGGGAAAAAAAGGACTCAGGAAATCAGTATGTTAAATAGACCTTTACGTTACAAACGGACTGTCGGGTCACTAACAACGTGCTGTGCAGTTGTGTCATAAAAATTTAATATCGTCTTATCATGTAGATGCATCACAACTTTAGTAGCATTATCAGCTTTGCTAGTACATATTAGCCTCTCAGACAGGGAAATTGCTGGAAAACATATTTCCTTATAAGATAACATGATAATCTAGTTACTTTATTCAGTAAGATTATGACTTTAACTGCGTAATTCATCAGAATTATTTCACTTTTCTAACACGTTGAAATTAATTATTAATGTTAAAGGCGCTCTATGACCTGTACGGTAGTTCATTGACATTAAGAAATGTTGCTTTGAAAGATAATCTGCTTGTTCAGTCACTTTATTCAGAGGGGCTACGAATCTAACTTTTTCTTTTATCAGCAGGGGTGCCAACGGGAGAAATTGAACGAAGTGAACAATTGCAAACCTGAAAGTGAGTCCCCAATTTCACATTTTTGGTAGCCAACCACAAGGAAATCTAAGATTTCTGTGCGTTTTCAAACTGTTAATTACACTCAGGAATAGGAGATTAAAAAGCACCTCTCAATGTATGCTTTGTCTCCAAAATAGAGATTCGCTGTTTATCATCATTGAGGCACACCTTGTAGGATTTTTTGAATTTGATCAAACCTCGATCAAGTTGATACATTGCAGGAAACTGATGGGAGGTCAGCTGCACGGCCCATATTGACATATTGCCTGCCCCAAAGTGGCTTCTGTAAGGCTGGTGATTGCAATTGAAATACCAAATTCCGAGCCAGTGCACTGCTCCATAAGGTTGCAGAAAGAGCAGAGAAAGAACGAAGGAAGAAGTAGAAAAGTAAGGAGAAAATCAAAGGTAGTGGGTGTGTGGGTAACGAAACGGCTGCGTGGCTTTTCTTGCAGGTTTCCTGAACGGAGTACCTCTCGAGCTTCGGTCCAACTTGTATACCTAAGTACCAGATAACCCTCAAATGAAACACTTGAGCAAGGACATAGGAGAATCTATTTTAAATTGAACTTTCGCGAAGAAGAAACTACGAAGAATAGTTGTATCCACTACATGTTTTATAGTACCTTGCTGGTGGGTGGCTGTTGTTGCTGTTGTCAGAGGTGAACGAAAACGGAAAAGGGGGCGTGCTACACTTGGTATCATAAAATGCACCTTCCTTCGTAATTAACTCTGATTAAATGTTCAGTTAATTGGCATTTTAAAATTCGAATTAAACTTCTGATTAAACTTGAGATATTAATTCTAGCTTGTAGCCGTAGAAAAACGATTTCGAAATGTATTTGAGCTGTAGACAAACAGTTTCATAAGTTGGCTGTCAAAAAAGCGAAGTTCAATTTGGCGCATCCGTCAGCTAGCTACATTTTTAACAGAAGTGGGTGGAAAGAAAATGAATATTGACAATATTTTCATCACATGACATAGTAAGCAGATTTTGGGGAAGTTTTTGAATTACCAAAAGCTCTCAATGAATTTTCTGTCCTTGGAATGTAGCATCACAGAGAGTAAAATTTAAAGCGAGTAATATGAGTTAAAAGGTGAGATCTCGCCGGTTTTAAATTGCCTATTGTATTTGATAATCTGAGGCGTGCCCAAATAAAGCAAGCCAAAAGAAACAATGTCGTATTAGGGTTTTCCTTTGTCCTATTTACAGACTATACCCCATTGCGCCATATAGCTCAGATCATACACGTTAATGTCCTCAATCATATTTGGAATCTACGGAAAAAGGAGACGCGTGTAGTTGAAGAAACTTCTTGCAAAATGATATGAACAGAAGAACAACGATATGCGAAATATCTTTTTGGGTCAGAAATCGAAGGTCTGAAAATTCGTAGGATCAATATGAGAAGGTGCTAATGCTAGAAGGGTCAGCTTGTAAATGTGAAAATGTTTTTTCCAACACTTTGCTTTGATTAAGAAAAGTTGCAGGACGTTCAGATTAACTGTTTTTGTAAATGAAGTTCAATCAATATACTGTAACTTATTGCAATTAACACTTGTTATGTTTCGAAAAATCACATGCTAATTTACCTTTTGTTACTTCAAGCTGTAAGACTGGGAATTTAGCTGTTTCTTGATCAGTAGAGTTTTCTGAAAGGATTTTGAAACTAACTATTAAAAAAAGTAGTTCTTTCACTAAATATGTCTTTTGTTTAATTTTCATTTACTTGTTTCCTGTATCATATTTCACGAAGGGACATGAGCAATGTCTAAACATTTGAAAGGCTTCAAAAAGTTCGTTTTGAAATGTTCATGAGGGCAAAGGAAATAAACATAAAGACTGTTATGGAACTCGTAAGAAACTAGCAAGAAACTCCGAGTACTGAAAATCTGATTATTTTAAGAAACNGTTATGGATGTTTCAAGCTTTTTTTTGTTGACCACTCTCCAAATATGGTGCTATTGTGGTCACCTGACCGATTTTAGAACAATGAAATATTGAAATTGTAATTGGCAACTAAATTTCATTAAAAGTCACAAAGGTTTGGTTGTCATATCTAGTGCTGTTTAGGCGCAATGTAGCAAAGTTTGCTTGGGGGGCGAAAAATGCCCCCATGTGAAATAGGGTTAATAATATGGGTGTTCCATGACAAGTCATGATCAATTGTTATCCCAAAACACTCAGCTACATCGGTATATTGAGGTGCAGCCACCTGCATTTAATTGAATAATATTAATTATGCCATCCTTTGACATCCTTTTTCCTTTCTATTAAAAACTTAACCGTTTGATAAGTTCCACACAAGTGCTAGGAATCTTGACAGTCAAATCGAGCTCTTTGAATTCCTATTTGTGAATGTATCTCGCAGTATCAAGATAACAAAGTTAAAGTTAGTGTAAATGAAATCTTTTCCTCTGGTTACTTTAATGCGATAAGCTGCAGGTATAATAGGCTGTCCATATGCAAAGAGAACAAACAGCTTGTGTCAGATAAAGCTTACCGCTTTGAATATAAGGCATATAAAGCTCAAACAAACTAATTGCCTGCTTCAATAATTGAACTGAAGCATTCAATCTGAAGGTTATTATAGTAATACCGAAAGTACAGAGAGCAGCTACAAAGTTGATACTTTACTTTAAGTACCAGCAATAACGATAGTCAGTGAATGCTGCGTACTGATGTTAGCACCAAAATTAGAATTTTTTTACTAAAACTCGAAATGTAGGTGAACGAAATGCTTTATATCCACAGTGAAGCCAGTGAGACTGTAGAAAAAAATTAAGCTCTAAAACTGGGTTGTGTTATATTAAACCCATCCGTACTGCGCATACACTGATAATTTCCCCTGTATCACGGGAACAAAATAAAACGAGCCAGAAGATCATTTCATGTAAAATACATATTAAATATAATATGGGTGACCTGGATGACAAATACATGAGAGAAATTTAACATACAGGTATATGTACCTCAAAACATACACAAAATTTACTTGTTAAATAAAATGGTAGGTAAGATATTTGTTCGTATTTTTTTGTTTTATCGTATGCTCCTACCTACTAAAATTACTTCCCAATGAGTTTAAATGTTTTAAAATAGTAAATCCTATTTTAAATTAATGTTAAAGTTTGTCTTTTTTTTCAGTACGTACCTCAAAACATACATGGACATATCCACTCAAAATTTTGAATCTGTTACTCTTAGAGCCCCAATATTTTTTCTTGTTTCCTTGCACTAAATTGTCTCTCAAGAATTACATGAAATGCAAACTTGTATTGAAGCATTATACCCATTGCACTACAAAACTAGCACTATATGTACCTCAAAACACGCATAGAGGAATTGTAGGTTGTATAGATACAGAAAATTAACTGATGAAAAGCAAGGTATTTCACACATCTGGTGACAGTATTGATTGAAATTGCAAGACAACCAACTTTAGTTGGCTTAACAATAAAGATTTTTAACATAATTTAATCATATGGTCAAGTTAGGCCTAATGTTTGGCTAATTATACAGTGCATGCTGAAATCAAAAGGTTTTAGGCCGAACTTGGCTCAATATTTGGCAATGGTGTTTTATGAGTATATATCATACTTTGTGTAGGTACTTGTAAATTGGACTTATTGGTGAAATTCATATGACTGCACCCTAGTTGCGATCTCTGAGGAGGGNACTACAAAACTAGCACTATATGTACCTCAAAACACGCATAGAGGAATTGTAGGTTGTATAGATACAGAAAATTAACTGATGAAAAGCAAGGTATTTCACACATCTGGGGACAGTATTGATTGAAATTGCAAGACAACCAACTTTAGTTGGCTTAACAATAAAGAGCTTATACAGTGCATGCTGAAATCAAAAGGTTTTAGGCCGAACTTGGCTCAATATTTGGCAATGGTGTTTTATGAGTATATATCATACTTTGTGTAGGTACTTGTAAATTGGACTTATTGGTGAAATTCATATGACTGCACCCTAGTTGCGATCTCGGAGGAGGGGGGGGGGGATATTAAGTATATTTCAAAATTGCTTCAAGAAAACCCCTGGTGTACGTCTCTTGCTGGAAATTTTCTCAGTGAGCTGTGGGAGAAAATATTTTGCCATGGACACATACTTGTCATTTTAGCATCTAAGACGCTTGATGTTGTAATTCCCAGTTGCTTTTGGCCTCGTATTCATGTTTCATTCTAATTTTTGAGTCCATGAATTATAATTTAGTTTCTAACACTGCTACAGATATGTTTCTTGATATATAAAACATCGGGTGGGAAGAAAAAGTGTTTTATTACACTCAAAACTTAAAACTAGAGTTAATTTTACTCAAGAACAAAGGTTCAACGACATATCATATTATTTGCCATTACATCTTTGAATTTAGCAATTAAATGTTTCTTAGCTTTTTTCAAACTCTAGCATTATAGTTTCCTCATTTTCAGTTAAGTACCAGTTTCTTATAAACTAGTTTCTTATATAAAAAGTTGTGTATGTCTATATCTTTGTTATTGTTACTATTAAAAAGACTTGTACAGGGTATTGAAAGTTATTATCTAACAGCCAGGGTCTAGCAGTAACATGGACAGACAAGTGCTCTGTTTTATGTACCTCAAAACATAAAAAGCCAGCTGCCTTGTTAGTACCTGTTTACCACTGAATTACTGTGGATTGTAGTATTCTGTGCAGATTTTCTGTTTAAAGTGACAAGGACGAGACATTTACCTGTCATAAAATACTACACTTGCTAACTTAGATCCATGTTCACAGGTTTTTAGGAGCTGTTCTGTGAAAAAATATGTTTTTAATTCCTACCAGAAATCAGCAACCCCCACCCCTGGTTGCAACAAAATATGAAAACAATGCAATTGTTAACACTTTTCCAAAAAAAGAAATAACAATCAGTTTTAGACTTGATGATATTTTGAAAAAATTATGGAGCAATAAGTGTCCATGTATGTTTTGAGGTACCATGTTTTTTTAGGTACATATACCTGTACCTGGATTCCAAAAAAGTACTCTGGTTTAAAAAATCCCCAAAACTTGATCATCAACAGTGGTGAAGCTAAAGGTCATGCTGGTCATGCTCAGCATGACCAAACATTTTCAAAAATAAGATTTTTTTCAATCACAAAAAATAGTGTTTTCTTCACGAAAAAGCAGTTTCTTGTCCCCTAACTTGCTCAGAAATACAAAGATTGATCGAATGCCCCCCCCCCGTATTATTCAGGCTTGTCCAATGATGTTCCCCGTGCTCAGTCCAGCTCATCCAATAAAATTCGATGCTGAAAGCAGGACCAAACACAGGGCATCCATCCATCTTTGAGCATGACCAACCGGATACAACCCTATGAATATAGTCATGCCCATAAGAATGGTACCCTATGTTTGGTTATGCTCAACAAAAGATTCCTCTTTTGAAACAAAAGGGAAGAACAAAGCTTGGTCGTGCCATTTTCGATAGGCATGACAACGTCGTAATGTTAATCATAACCTACTCCTGTTTTATCGACGAATGGTGGATTTTGATTGGCTGAATATTGTCGTCCAGAAAGCCCATTGCAGATAATTTGTACCTCAAGGCGAGCTGATGTCTGAAGGCATGACTGAAGTCTGCAACTGCAACCCTGTGTCATTTCGCGAGTTTCACTGTGACAAGCGTGTATTAAGCATAGCCGATTTGTACGCTATTTCGAAAATCAAGCAGGAATTATGGCTCAACTTCATGCTCAAGGAGTTATTGCTGATCGAGATCTTGTGTCTCAGTTATCGAGAAAGTCTTTGCTTCCAGCACTGTTGCTGAGCAGAAGCACATCGTGTCGTCTGTCAATTTCACTGCACTGAGTTGTGACTGTGTTCATCATTATCATCATCATCATCATTTATTTATTTATACAGTAGACGAGAATTAATTATAGCTAAATCTACAGCTAATTTAAGCCTACTCTACAATACAATATATACAATATTAAAGAAAAAATAAATTAAAATATATTAAGGCTAATTACATGAGGATAATAACATAAAAGTCTATCCTGTTAGGAACCCAACTTGTGGTATGTATACCTTGCTAAGCCTGCAGTTGCAATTGTCACCTTTCCAGCACCTTATTTGCTTTTTAAAAATTGGAAGGGTGCTAGAATCTTTTATCTCAGGTGGTAATACCTGCCACATTCTATGTCCAAGGAAGGCTATAGTCCCGATTCCAAAGGAAGTAGTGAGTACCTTTGGAAGCTGCGCGTCGTTGCCATGTCTTATGTTGTAACCGATGTTTCGCTGCACGAAAATTTCCTTCATGAAAGTTGGATTCAGATCGAATTTTGTTTTAAAAATTTCAGTCATAAGTAACTGCAGGTTTCTTATATGGATGGGCACCGAATTAGTTTGTTCCAAGAGAAAACCAAAGTCATGTTTGTAATCTTTCTGTGCGATGCGCAGTGCCCTTTCGTGGACATGATTGATTCTTTGATTCAAGGTTCTATCGCAGAACATCCAAACAAGTGGACAGTAGCTAAAATGAGAAAGTAC
>REGM01000220.1:68443-91439 GCA_004194415.1 Aurelia aurita | reverse complement strand
TAAATCAATACCAAATGCTACATTACCTACACTATACGATACTAAAATACAGGAAAACATACTACAATATTACAAATGCTACAATACTGAATTACTACAATACTACGATATTACGATGTTACAGCATTACTACAAGGACATAGAACAAGACAGGACGATACCTCAGAGGGTGTGTTCGGGCACATCTCCTCTTCAGCCAACACAGGACCAGTACATAGATAAAACAATTTTGGTGAATGTGATGCGAACACTGGTATTAAAGATTTCGGTTTGTGAAAGTGAAAGTGCGCTGATTTTTGTTCAATCAGCGATGTAAATATATATATGAATAAGGTTAGACAATAAGAGTGCTCGCATCATATTCACTTAAGCCCATAAAGGGTACATAAATACAAAGAAAGAAAAGTAAGGTAAAGAAAAAAAAGATTGTGAAAGAAAAACAAAGAACAAAAAAAGAGAGAGGAAAGGAAGGAAAGAGAAAGTGCAGCTTTAGTTAGTTTAGCCTGTTGGTAGCCGTTACATATTCTATAGTTGCCAAGAGTATGTCTTTATTTGAAATATCTGGAAAATTTTCACTCCCATAGAGAATTACATTAAGCAATTCATCTTCGCATAAACTATTGATGTCCACTCCACAGGAAGCCGAAATGCGATTTACTCTGTCAAGGAACACCGTTCTGTGAGTAGTATATTCATGGCACAGCAGCAAAAAGTGTGCAGTATCTTCCACACCGTCGTTTGACAGGCACATTGGGTCAGTCGTATCCCTGAAATTGTGCCTAAATCTATGTTCTCTCAGATTACTTAGACCAACTCTTAATTGCGTAAGTAAATGTAAACCAGCAGGGTTATGGATGCCAAATATTCTTTTCTTTGCTGGTCGTACAAAGCTTATCAATCTAGTCTTAAAAATTGAGAGCGATGCAGATCCGCGCGTTTCTTCATCAAGATTGTTCCAAAGACTAATGCAGTGAGGAATAAAACTATTTTTAAAAGCTTCGGTCCTTTGCCTTGGAAGTGCAATGCTATTGCTGTGTCTAAGACCGTATCTTTGTTCTCTTACATCAGGCAAGATTTCTCTCAGGTAGCCAGGAGTGAGACCATTCACAATTTTGTAGAAAAGAGCAAGCCTCCTATACCATCTTCTATTGGAAAGAGATTCCCAACCAAGCTCATGATAGATTTTATCCCTTGATGTACCCTTCCAAGCTCCAGTTATGGACAGGGCTGCTGTATATTGCATAGATTCGAGTCGTTTCATGAGAAAGTTCTGCGTAGAGTCTAAGGTGTACAAGTTGTTTTGTTGTGGCACATGGTAAATTACATCGCAGTAGTCGAAATGAGGTCTGACATGTAACTTGTAGATCTGATCGAGTGAGGAGCGGGGCAAGTATCTGGAGAGAAATTTGATCATTCCTATTCCTCTATTTGCTTTACTAAGTACTTCTTTAATATGTGCGGAAAAGGATAATTTTTTGTCAAGGATAATTCCAAGATGTTTGTGTTCTTCTACAAGGGTGACAGGTGTCCCTTGAAAGTAAACTGGCGGATGATTTTGGGGGAGCTTTTGGCGGGAAAAGTTCAACTGTTCGGCCTGTTTGGTTGGATCAGATTAAAACTCATTTTCCATTGATAAGCCCAGTCTTTGATCAGGTTAAGATCGCGATTAAGGTCATATGCAGAGGCGTCCAGGTTAGAAACAACAGAGAGAAGGGATGTATCATCTGCAAACATTTGAACCTGTGAGGCCAAGCCGTCTGGCAAGTCATTGATGTATATAAGAAAAAAGAGGGGACCTAATATCGATCCTTGTGGCACGCCAGCTGTAATAGATCTAGTATATCATTTGTTGGCAGCAAAAGTGAGTCATTTTTAGAGATCCCTAGGCTGCTTGTAATATTTGCAAAATAATGGTTGAAAATCTCTGCAATTTGACAGTCCTGACTTATCATTTTTCCGTCTTCAATCAGGGTGATGGACGAATTTACTTGCACTTTGTCTGAAAATAGTGGCTTTACAGTTTTCCAAAACTTATGATTATCTGTAAGATTATTAAGATCAATATTCTTATAGTAATCAAATTTAGCACTTCATAGCAATTTCACACATTTGTTCCTCTGCTTTTTGAACGCTTTAAGGTTCTCTTCAGTTCTATTGTAGTTGTACCTATTGCGAAGCTTGGTTCTATGCATGTTTTCTTTACGCAAGGCTTTGGTCATGAAAGGCCCATCGTTTGCACGAATGTATTTTTTTCTTAACAGGTGCATGTTTATTCAGCACGCCCATGACTACAGCTTTAATAGCAACATAGCCCTCATTCTCACTTAATTCAGGTGAGAGCATATACAAAAGATGAGCTTTGAAGGCTATGGCACTAAATTTGCCGTAGTCCCGTTAGGTGACTATTTTAGGCCCCCTTTTGACAAACCCACCCTTCAAAACGGTGACAATCATGACATGAAAATCTGACAGTCCAGTTTCTATCGTGACAGTGTGCTGAAAACTTCTTCTCTTATTAGTTAAAATTAAATCAGTACAGCGAGGATTGTCGGACTTGAAACAAGTTGGGCTCCTAACAAGACTACTTAAGGTCGAGCACCTTACCAATCTCCGTAAAGAAGTACTGCTCTGGTTGTGAAGGGGGCGATAAATCGCAAGAAGAAGCCATTTCTGTTTCTTAAGATTAAGCTCTATCACCCCACATTCAACATTGTTAGGTGCTTAATAATTTGTCAATTCCTTGACTGGTGCTCATTCTCTCACGTAAATTAACAGGCCACCCCCATTTTGATTGCGATCATATCTAAATGGCTTCATGAAACCTTCTGTTAATGGTGTGTGGTTTGTTTGGACCTAGCAGAGCAAGTTAGAAGCCCAAGTTTCCTTTTGTAACCAAATATGGAATGTTCGAACAAGCTCAGAACCCATGCAAAAAAGGATTAGTCCTAGCTCTATGGATCTATTGGTAAGCATTGACTTTAGGCCCAACTAGCTAATGATTAATAATGGATAGCGTAGAAAACAGGTAGGCTTAGGCCTATGTATGTGCTCTAATTTGCAGGGATCCGTCTCTCTGATTTTTTATGAGGTATATGAAATGTGAACAACGTTCGATGCAACGGGGAGGGTGGGCGTTATCTCAAGCACGACTATGTTTCAAGAGTGAGGCGAAGGGACGATTNCTAGCAGAGCAAGTTAGAAGCCCAAGTTTCCTTTTGTAACCAAATATGGAATGTTCGAACAAGCTCAGAACCCATGCAAAAAAGGATTAGGCCTAGCTCTATGGATCTATTGGTAAGCATTGACTTTAGGCCCAACTAGCTAATGATTAATAATGGATAGCGTAGAAAACAGGTAGGCTTAGGCCTATGTATGTGCTCTAATTTGCAGGGATCCGTCTCTCTGATTTTTTATGAGGTATATGAAATGTGAACAACGTTCGATGCAACGGGGAGGGTGGGCGTTATCTCAAGCACGACTATGTTTCAAGAGTGAGGCGAAGAGACGATTTGAAGTGCCAACATCAATCATTATGATTAAAACTGATTGCAATTAATTAAATTTGGCCGAAGTAAAGTGGTGCTCATATCCCTACTTTGTTATTTGTCAACTGTCATTGTAAATTCTATATTTTTATCTTAGGCTCTTTATGAAACAACAAATATTAGAATCTTTTAATTTTCTCAGGGGAACTTCCAAGTAATCTTTCATGTTTGCTTTTAACCTTGTTGATCAATGGAATTGCCAAGATGATGTCTTTGGTGACTGTCTTTGGTGACCTCATTGCTGGTAACAATCGGCCTGGCCTAATTTTCTTATAAAACAAAAACATGCTACCTTAATTTTTGTCAAAACTTTGTGAAAATTAGAGTTTGCCTTCTTTATACAGATATTATTTAGTTCCTCCAGCAATGGGCGTTACCCCCGATTTTTATTCACAAGGTGGCGTTTTCCAGCAAAGTAAAGGGCGTGGCCCAAAAAATTTCCGGGGGCTCCACCTCCGGACCCCCGAAGCTTTTGCGCCTGCGGCGCTAAAGCTCTCTCTCTCAGCGCCTTCGGCGCAGAGCATCACCATCCATTTTCGCCCAGCTTCGCCACTGATCATCAAACCTATGTGATAAAATTTTCTTTGTCAATGAACCAAAAAATAGTTACAAATTATAAAATGTTTGTTTTTAATACTTAAAGGTTAAAAAATGACACGTTGAAAAACTTATCTCGAGCTATACTTTTTACGTAACATAATCAATCTTGACTAAGAGCCAAAATTTTCAGATTTTGTATCATTTCTAAAGTCTCTAATGATAGTGTGCGTTTCATTCTGTCGCTTATGACCAAACAAAAACCTTAATATACACAAAGAAACTGATCTGGCAATTTTGCAATATGATTCATGCAGCCCTGAAAGAAGCTATATTTGCTCATTTCTAACCCAATTACAAGATCAACTATATCTGGGAAGATAACTTGGTCCATGATCTAATTGCTATAGAAAGAAATTTGAAAATCGGCCTCGTAATCAATTTTGATGATTTTTCGAACAGGAGTACTTTGTTGAGACACTTGGTAGATGCACGCAGAAATCGGCGTCTGCAATTAGACTAGCTACACAACCTCTGTATGCTCTTAGAACTGATATGTCGCTAATACAGAGACTTGTCGCCAAACAGTGTCTGAAATCGGACTTATTTTGTGGCCTCGTTTTCAAGTACCTTGCATGTTTAAAATTTGGACCACGGAATTAGTGTTGTTGGTGTGATCAGAAGTCCTCAAAACCATCAAAACCTGGAATGGTATTGCATGTGGAATCCTCTAGGAAACAGCAGATTTATACTGAGTTTTCTATATATGTATTTGATACCATTTTAGTCAGTTTGTGACTCTGACAAAATTCCAATACATGTGCTTTTATAAGAAACTGGTTTATAAGAAACTAGTATTATGATGGCTGAAAATTTAAGAAACTCTAGTACTAAGTTCGGAAAAAGCTAAGAAACTTTCGAAAGCTAAATTCAAAGATATTATGGTAAATATGTCGTTGAACCCTCAGTCTTGAACAGCATTAACTCTAGTTTTAAATTTTCAACGTAAAAGATCATTTTTCCCTCCTGCTGTTTTATATATCAAGAAACATATCTGCTGCACTTTTAGAAACTACATGATAATTCATGCACTTAAAAAACAAGAAACAAATGAAGAAACTTTTACTACTAAATGCCAACATTTTGATGTTAAATTAAGAAACTTTTAGCTCTGTATGGCCTGATTAAAGTTTCTTATTAAAAAGAAAACGTGTATGGATGATGGTGATACAAAAATCCAACAAGATTTAGAACACAAAATTGTAATTCAGAGTAGTTCAGAGTAATCAANTTTAATACTACCTACTACCGATCTGATATCAAGTTAGTAACTTAAGACACCCAGAAAGGACTCTAATGAGCTTTCAGGCCAGGTGCCCGTTCGAATGTTGACGTGCTAGCGATCCGAGCACTTTTTACTACCTAATGTGTATCAGCTTGAGCTTACCGTTACCGTTTTGAATAGAATATAAAAAGCTACTTACCTGTTTGATTAATTCAAACTTTACAGCATATTATAGTAAAAAAATTGATAAGCATCTTCATTGTATGAAATATAAAGAGGGTAAGGCTATCTTCGACTAATTTTGAAGCAAGCCTCTATCTCTGGAAGCATCTTTACAAGCATTTCTGATGGTTGTTTGATGATGAGTGGGCGACTTCGTTTTCTTCTCAGACATCATCGGTAGCATCCACAATTTCACAAGCATTTCCTCCTTCTTCGTTTGCAGTATGATTTTTGTGGATTGAACTGAGTTGGTATTTGATGGGGGCAAGACCTTTATTTGGAAACACCGGCGGCCAAATACGATTTTGAATGTTAAAGGAGGCCCCAAAAGTTTGTTTCCGGTTTGAACGGCTGCTGCGAAGGAGCTATAATCTGAGTTTACTCACACATTGTTGATGCTCAGCATTGCTATAAGAGTACAATCATAATTAAACAGTTTCCATATAATTAGAAATCAGTGAATGAGCAAAAAAACATTATTTGTGCCACTAATGGCTGACAAGTGGATTAAATTGGGCCAATCACGTAAAGTTTTAGCCATAGCCCATGGAGGCTAGTTTTAAAGGAATTCATGATTTGAGATTAACGTTGTGCATTGTAAACTATGAGTAAATTCTCAAAATTAATTCGAACTCTCAAACCAGACAACGGAGTTGTAATTTTAAAATTGAGTTTATTGTCTTCGTTGTACGATTTTTCAAACAGTGGATACATTTTTCTTACTCAGACGGTATGTCTCAACTCTCACTTGATTATGTAGCTGTTTCAAATCTCACTTGATATATAGCTGTTCATTATACATTATTCCTTACAAGTGTAATGCGTAGAACTGATTTATAGGGGCTGGATAAGAAATCCCCGGCGAGATTTATTTGGCTGTTCTTTGATGAGCTATTTTATTAGGATGACTTGACGTACATTTAAAATGAATGTCTCATATTGAAGATTAATCTTTTTCCTTCGTTCTGAAACAAATAAAATCTTAATGTGTTTTGGGATGGTCGAGATATAAATGGATTTCCAACGAGTTCATTACGTGATCTTTCATCCAAAAGTCAGCCTGTTTCTAGATAATGATCTTTCCTTTTGAATTTAGCTAATACCAAAGGAATTTCTCTTTTCAAAATGCAACTTTTGATGCTCTAAAGTTTTATTTGCTTGCGTATTTCTTATCCAGCACCCTTGAACGGTTTTCTACCTGAAGAGGTGTTTTCATCTTACACTACATATTCCGAGGACACAAAAATCGATTCTAAATTGAAAACTCTTTTTCATCTTACAGATATCCGGTGTGGCCTGTAATTTTCCGGTGTGTATAAAATTGCCCCCCCCCCCCCCTGGATAAATCATGTATTTGATATACCTGTAAAAAAACTAATAAATAAAGGCAAACAAAGTTTAAACTGTCTGCTATTATTTGCAGATAATGAGTTTCATTAAGGAAACTAATCACTTTTATATTCATTATGGTGTAAACACACAAAAATCACCTGCTGTTTTCAATTAATATTCGCATATCATATGTGATAATCTTTATCACGTCTTGTTTAATAGCTGATATGTTTAATTCGATATCAAAGTTTACCTGACTGAAATCGGCCACTCCGCTCCATTCTACCCTAAACAAACCCATTCAGTATCAACTAAGTTTTAGCGGAATGACGATAACAATAAATAACAATTCAATTCAATGGATCAAAACTTACACCATGTTATCAGTCTAGGCGCTGACTACGAAAATCTATGTTATACGGTGAAACGGTGAATATTCGGCGCCCTTAGCCATTTTCATTTTTTCATTTTATCAATATTTATACACGATACTCCTTTCAGCTTGAAAAATTAACAAATTAACAACCTATTTACAATATTTGTTTAAGTAGAAAAAAAAGAACTGTGAATAGACCATTTCGACAATCAAAATCGGAGACTGGGGAGAGCGGTTTGTTCTGGTAAATGGCAGATGCAGTTCTGTTAAATGGCTGCCACGGAGCTTTATAAATGATAAATTTCTCTCCACAGA
Source organism: Aurelia aurita (assembly GCA_004194415.1). Classification (NCBI taxonomy): domain Eukaryota; kingdom Metazoa; phylum Cnidaria; class Scyphozoa; order Semaeostomeae; family Ulmaridae; genus Aurelia; species Aurelia aurita. The sequence continues at coordinate 83,827 of REGM01000220.1, read as the reverse complement.
ACTGTTAGTTTTAATTTCAGAGTTCAAATAGAGAAATTATGACTTAAAAAATAACCGAAAAGGTGCCCCATCACCAATAAGCCTCGTAACTAAAGGGAGACTGAATCTCCAACCGAGACCTCAAATCAAATTGCTTTGGCGGGAAAATATTCGTGATTCGTCATCTCCGTTTATCGANCGGAAATCTAAAAACATTTATCATAAGTAGCCCAAGTTTGGAATAAAAATGTGGTAAAAGTATTTATCATAAAAAGCCCAAATTCTGAATAAAAATGCGGCATAATTTGCAAGGACAATTTTCTCCGTACCAATTTTTTATCTTCGTTTTAAACTGACAAAGGGATTCTGAATTCCGTATCGTTGGTGGTAACGTTTGCCACAGCTGCGGACCTTTAAATCGGACGCTTTCTGTCCCGTTGTTGACTGATCTTACCCTTGGTTGAACAAATTCGTTATTGTTACGCAAATTGTAGTGAATTGTATTTTCACAGAATATTTCCTGCATAAATGAAGGATTCAGGTCATTTCTAGTTTTGTACATCTCGATCATAAGTATTTGCAAGTTCTTTGTATGAACAGTAACTGCACAGTCCTTCTGTAATAGCTCACTAAAAGAAGATTCGGTGTCCTTATATGTAATTCTCAAGGCCCTTTCCTGTATTTTGTTGATTTTTTGGTTAAGCTGCCTGCTGTGAAACATCCAGATTAAAGGACAGTATTGAAACTGACTGGTAATAAATGCCCTCATTAAGCTTCTTAGTTTGTTCTGATCCATATACGGGGATATGCGAGCAAGTGCATAAAGTTTATTGCTAGCTTTTTGGCAAAGTTTCGAGACGTGATGGTCAAAGGAGAGTTTGTTGTCAATATGAATTCCGAGTAATTTCTCTTCAGAGCTATTAACGACATCAGTATTTCCAATCTTAACAGTAATTGGATCATCACATCTCTCCCCAAGAACCAAAAGATGACATTTATCTGCATTTAATTTCATAAAGTTGTCGGCAAACCATTTTAAGGCTACATTACAGTCATTTTCAAGCTTATGAGTTATGTTATCTAGGTTCTTATCGCAAGCATAGATTGTAGTATCATCTGCATAATTACAGATATCTGAGTTTTGAATAAAAAGCAAGAGGTCATTGATGTATATGTTAAACAAACGTTTCTATAATCCTACATGCAGCACTTTTAATATCTTGATTATTTTCAGAATTACAGCGGTTTTCTTTCTATTGAAAGAATTCTTGAAAAATTTTGAAAAAAATTAAAATAATCGTAGATCCTAAATAAAAATACGAAAAACGGTACAATCTTCAAGAAAATTATAGTTTATGAAGGACTATAATATGGCTGCAAGCAGAAATCTGTAGCTTTTCTGGTTTACGATTTAGCAATTTGATGACGTCACATCCTCAAAACTGGCCCAAGCGAAGAAGACGCTGTAATACTGAAAATAATCAAGATATCAGAACTGCTGCATGTAGGATTGTAGAAACGTACCTGAAGTTCCTTTCAAGCCATTAAATCAAACAGAAGATGCATCAACCAACCGTGCAATGTTTTTTTAAAGATGCCAAAGATTTGGAGGCTATGCTCTGACACTGGTGCTGTCAAAAGAAGGCTGTAGCTTTTGTAGACAGTTGGGAACAATTTTCTGCTTTCAAATACAAATTTTGCAGCTTCCTGCACAGAGGTTGGTGTTGGTTGCTTTTGCTGCGAGTTAAACATCATTCGAAAAACATCAAGCTCGGCTAGCAATTCATCTGAATCAATTTGAACACCAGGTGGAAAAAGCTTATTGGCTCTGTTAGTGGTGGCTGTAGTGCATCTGCCAATGGCTTCACTTTCTGTAAACAAACCTTGATGTTTTCATTGTATTCGACGATCAATGAGTCAAGAACCTCACACATAGCTTTTCTGTAAAAGGAGTGGAAGGTGTATGCAGCTGTCGTTCCTGGATTGTCGTCAATCCTACTTGGTTGAAATCTAATTCGATGCTTGCGATTGAATTCCGATGTTGAGTCTATTTCTATTGTCGTTGCGTATTGATTGATTGCATCCAGTTCTGCATCCATTGCATTATCATTACCACGAATTTCCTCCAGATTTGTTACTGTTGCTTCAATCAACTTCAGGGCATCAAGAATGTTCAGTTCCTCTTCTTGTAACTGCATTGTCAAAATCTTTGTTTTTCTCATTATGATTCTCATGAACATCAAAGCGAACAGAAAGTCAAAAGTAAGTATCTTTTTCTTTATTCCATTTGCCTTTGCCTTCACTTTCATTTCTGTTTCGCCGTCACCAACAACTTTTTCAATTGCTTTGGGTATGCAACTCAGGCTTCGCCAGACAGCTTCAATGGATTCTGATGAATAAACCCATCTTGTTTTTGACATATTGCGAAGCTTTAAAGACTTTTCGACTTTTTGAATTTCATTCTTGTTCTCGTACACTTTATTGCGCTTGCAGCTGGCACTGAAGAAGGCGTATATATCTTGCAGCATATCGTACATTGATGTTATCATGTTACTCTTCTTTACGCAGTGCTCATTAAAAGTGTTTGATCGGTGTCTCTGACAAGGAATATACGGGACTGGTCTCTCAAGAATATCCTGCAATATCTTCTGTGCACCTTTGACTCTCCCTGACATTGAATATGCAAAATCATATGTTTGGAAGCTTAGATAATTAAAGGCAGTCTGTCACGCATCTGATTGGGTGATCAGGACAATAAAAAGAATAGGAGAACTGAATGGCTGCTGATCCTAATCACTCTCTACGGCCGTAGAAAGTGATACAGATCAGCCCTCCTTTGTTCCCAATACACAGATTCACAAAGATATTCGTTGTGTTGAGCACTGACTTTACTGCAGCCAATCAGATGCGTGACAGATTGCCTTTAACATCGATGTCATTGGATTCAAGAGATTTCAGAATTATTTTAACAAAGCAATTTTCAGTATGAGTACTGAGCTAAGATTAAATTTGGGACACCACTTACCGTCCATGACGACAGCATAGCCTCCTTTAATCTTTGCACCTTGATTTCTGTGTTCTCTTTGCAAGCAATAATTTGAAACAAAGCGAAGACGAACAACCGCCGCATGGTCTGAAGAGCTTGGGTTAGTGTAATTTATGGAACATGGAAATGATGGAATATGGAACGGAAATACAGAATTCAAAGCACGGAGTTGTGTACTAGGTACCCTAAGGTAACGGATTGGATGAAGTGGGAAAATTAGGATAGGAAAAGGAGATTTTTCGATGTTTTTATTTGATTTTTGATTTGACCAGACAATAAACAGACACTAAGAATTGTTTCCGTTGTTCAACTTTTGCTGAATGTTTTGCCCTGCGAAAACATACTGTTTTTTACCGTTTGCCCTGCGAAACAGCATTTTGTCAAGATTGGGGGGGGTGAACCACCCCCCCATACACCCCCAAAAATTCTGCCCCTGGCCCAGATATGTATTATTTAGAATAAATTTAATAGAAAACATACCAGGATGGTCTTGGTTGTATATATAAATAAATGGAAGCATCCTACAGGCAGTTACTTTTACTTACTGTTACTGTTACTTTTACTTTTACTTACTGTAACAGTTACTTTGGAACGACAAAATTTGGGCAAAATTAGGTTGACTCCATATCTTCAAGGAAATGAGGGCACTCCGAAAATTTGGGCACGAGGGCACGCCGAAAATTTGGGCACGCCAATATGGAGGGCACGCCGAAGATTTGGGCACGAAGGCACTAGGGCAAACCGACATTGAAGGCACGAGGGCACGCCGAGAATTTAGGCACGAGGGAACGATAACATTGAGGGAACGTGGGCACGCCGAAAATCTGGGCACGAGGGCANGGTACGTTCTTGAAGAAACTTTCAATACTCAAAATCTGATAATTTTTAGAAGATTTCAGTACTGGGTCAATCTTTCAGTTTCATATTTAAAAAGTACATCCGAAGTTTTAGAGGTTTCAGACTCATTTCCCTCCTTGTTTCTTAACATAAAAATGCAGATATAAACGTTCGTTAATCTGAAGCTCATGTCTGTTGATCTAAAAAATTGCCGATTTCATATGATATGAAGAATATATAAATAAATGGAAGCATCCTACAGGCAGTTACTTTTACTTACTGTTACTTTTACTTTTACTTTTACTTACTGTAACAGTTACTTTGGAACGACAAAATTTGGGCAAAATTAGGTTGACTCCATATCTTCAAGGAAATGAGGGCACTCCGAAAATTTGGGCACGAGGGCACGCCGAAAATTTGGGCACGCCAATATGGAGGGCACGCCGAAGATTTGGGCACGAAGGCACTAGGGCAAACCGACATTGAAGGCACGAGGGCACGCCGAGAATTTAGGCACGAGGGAACGATAACATTGAGGGAACGTGGGCACGCCGAAAATCTGGGCACGAGGGCACGTAAGAAATTTGAAATTTGGGCACGAGGGCACGTCAACTTGTAGGGCACGTAGGACAAGCCATTTAACACACTCGTGTGGCTGTTAGGGATACAACTAAGCAAATGCGAAGGAAGAAGTACAAATTTTCCCCGCACACAACTAATACGTTTAACCTTGAGCAGATAGATGTTTGCTGACAAAGTACTAAGACATGACTTGTTTGGGCAGTGTTGTTTCTCGGGCTAACAATACCCACTAGGAACAATTACCGGCCCATCTCAGTGCTATCAGTTGTGTCGAGGATTTTAGAAAAGATTGTACACGACCAATTAATGGAATATCTAAAAGGGTAAAATAAACTTTGCTTGAACCAGTTTGCATTCCAAAAACTGCATAGTACACTGACATGTCTATTGAATGTTATAGACCCATGGTTCAAGAACTCTGATGAGGGGAAGATAAACTTGAGCTTATTTCTCGATCTTAAAAAAGCATTCGATACCGTAGACCATAAAATCTTATTGTCGAAGCTACGGGAGTACGGTGCCGAGGGTACTTCCCACAGCTGGTTTACTTCCTATCTGACCAATAGGGAGCAGTTCTGTTATTTTGATGGATCTTGTTCTAGCAAAAGCAATGTTGAGTGTGGTATTCCGCAGAGCTCTTGTTTGGGACCCCTGCTTTTCATACTATACATTATTGATTTCGAAAACTGTCTGGAAAACATGATCCTGGACTTGCCCAAGTCTCACTTTCTTTCCTCAGTCGAATGAGTCGATTACGGTAAAAGTCGCTGCGGTAAAAGTCGCTGCGGGGGCAGGGAGAAGGAGCGACTTTTACCGTAATCCACTGAGGAAAGAAAGTGAGACTCGGGCAAGTCCAACATGATACCAAATATGTATGCCGATGATACAAGTGTAAATATCGCAAATCGCATCAGAAAACCTGAATGAACTTCTAACAGACCAAGGGCCTTAGGAAGAGTCCTCAGTAGGCCCAGATATGTATTATTTAGAATAAATTTAGAATAGAAAACATACCAGGATGGTCTTGGTTGTATCTTTGTTGTTCTTCTGTTTTCCTTTGCTTTTCTAACGACATAAATCCGTCGTTTTCGCGAGTTTAAATTCAGCCAAACGAAACCGTTGCCAATGCGAGCCGCCATTATTATTATTATATGATTCCAAGCCTTGGTCGATACACAAGGGCACAGAAGGCTGCCTTTGGCCAACCAGCGTGCTGGATAGTTATTGTCTCTTTTTTTTTTCTTTTTTTAATTGTTTATTTATCTTCTGGTATATCTTCTTTATCCTTCCTCCCATTTCTTTTATTTCTTTCTTGGTTCCTTCTAGCGTTTGTAATAATTTGAAGGTTTCTTCTCTTTCTCCTTTATCTTTANTCCACTGAGGAAAGAAAGTGAGACTCGGGCAAGTCCAACATGATACCAAATATGTATGCCGATGATACAAGTGTAAATATCGCAAATCGCATCAGAAAACCTGAATGAACTTCTAACAGACCAAGGGCCTTAGGAAGAGTCTTCAGTAGGCCCAGATATGTATTATTTAGAATAAATTTAGAATAGAAAACATACCAGGATGGTCTTGGTTGTATCTTTGTTGTTCTTCTGTTTTCCTTTGCTTTTCTAACGACATAAATCCGTCGTTTTCGCGAGTTTAAATTCAGTCAAACGAAACCGTTGCCAATGCGAGCCGCCATTATTATTATTATTATTATTACATTCCAATCCTTGGACAGTACGCAAGGGCACAATCTTTGTGATGTGCTGGATAATGTTTTTTTTTCTTTTATTTTTTTCTTATTTTTTTCTTTGTTCAACTGTCTGTTCTTCTTTTCTTCCTTGCCTTTTTCTGTTTTTGATTCTCTTCTTCTTTTTCTTTTATGGATTTTTTTTCAGTGTTCTGCATTGATCCAGTTGAAAATTGTCTTAATCTTATTCCCCATATTGATTATCTCCGCATCCGTTCCTTCTAATGTTTGTAATTTTTTCCATGTTTGCTGTCTGTCGGCTTCGTCTTTAAAAACTGTTTCTGTTCCTTTGCAAGTTAGCACATAATGTCTGGAGCTCTGTTCTTTTGTCAGACAAAACTTACACCTCCATATTGTATCCCAATATGGTCTCCGAGGGGTTGGATCCAATACTCCCGCTCTAGCTCTAAAAATCGCGCTTGCAGTCGTAATCATGTAGTGTTTTGGAATGCCTGGTGTTACTTGGTCACATATATTTTCTTTATACCGACTTGACTCGCTTATTTGACTTTGAATTTTTTGATTGAGGTTCTTGCGGATTTTCTCATTTACAATCTTTTTCCATGATTCTTTGTTTATCCGTTTCGCTAAGTTTAGGTCGAGGTCGATTTCGATGGCAAACTTCGTTAATTGGATTAGCCAAGGCAATTCTGCAAATACTTGAGTTCTTACGATTTCTTTTATGGTATTATTGCTTTCCTTCCTATTCATTCTGTGCCACATCATCATCTTTCTTTTTACAATCTCCTCATGTGCCGGTAACACTCCAAATTCGTTAATGACAGCAACTTAAGGGGATCCATTTGGCAAATTACCAAAGTTCCTGATGATTTTCCTAACCAGGATCTCCATGTCTTCTTCTTATTTTCTTGAGATTGTAGAAGCTGCCAAGCCATACATTAATTTTGGCATCAGGCACTTTTTGTGCAAAATAATCATTGATTGCATATATGTGCTGCTCATAGCACCGTTTTCGATTGTTAAGCCTAGGGATGCTACCATGTTTAGCAATTCATTCTCTTTGATTTTTATATGGGCTGTGTTGTTATTCTCTTTATTGAAAATGTGACCTAGGATCTTTTCTTCGTTTACGACTCTCAGGTCTTTCTCCCCAATTTTTGTTGTTTGGAATATTGTATTTCCTTTCCCTATTACTAAAGCCTTGCATTTTTCCTCGGAGAATTCTATTCGATTCTCTCTAGGGCTTTTCTCCATAGCCTCCATTATTTCTGTTTCATCGTTGCTATCATTTACGATGGCCGTAATGTCGTCTTGCCACCCTATTGCAGGTATTACTGTATTTCCGACTTTTGTCCCTTTCCCTGTCTCTACTATGTCCTCGATTATCTTCGCAGCATGCTGTGCATATAATATTGCTGAAAGCCCACTTCCTTGTCGTATCGATTCTTCTACAATGAAAGTTTCACTATAATCGGCTTCATCATGCTTTATTCTTGCTTCTAGCTCTTGGTTTATATCTTTTATGACTTATGAGTCGTAGAATATCTCCGTGTACACCTCTTTTTGCTAAGTTCCTAAATACTCCTAACCTCCAAGCTTGATCAAACGCCTTCCGCACATCTGTGATGATTAACTTTACGTCTTTCTTTCTTTGCATATTTAACCCTATTCGTATTGGGCGATGTTTTGGTTAGTTTGTACTGGGGGGGGGCGTTTTTCGCCCCCCCTCTTTTATTCCAAAACTACAGGAGGTATAACAATGAGTCTTACCCCTATTGTTGTTTGGGCAATTAGCTTTTCAAATATAACAATGGTAATTAATTAGTCACGTGATTCGTTGCTAGGCAACCAAAAAACCAGGGAAATTTGACAAATTTATAGCTTCTTGACAAGAAAAATTCTATTTAATTAATTACTCTACCGATTTTCTCCAAAATTGTTGCAAATAGTAGGAAACATATCATAGATTCAAAATACATACTTTGTAGCAATTTTCAGTATCTATTTTTAGCATAATTAGCTATAAATTATTCTTTCGTTTCATGTGCTGATTATCTTCGCAGCTTTTGGCCCTTCTTCTAGANATGTCAACAAAAAAGGTATTTATCTTCAAATTAACTATGGGGGATCACTAACTCTTTTTGCTAGCCCTGATCAAATATATTGCGTTTTTTTCTGGGACGTAGTCAGTTCGATAGAGCATCTAAAATAGGTTATATTCCTAATTTCCCAAGTTCCCAGTAGATTTTAATAGGGTTTATTCAAAATTTGTGGTTGACATCTTTTGAACATGAATTTTGTTTACCCCCTGGAATGAATTTAATTTTTCTAAAAAATTTATTTTTTGGGTGTAAGAAAGATAAAAGGTAAAAGGATATAAAGCAGAAAAGCTGCTAGGGGGCGCTGATTTAGCCCCCCCAGGCTTGATAGGGTTAAAGCAATCAAAGAAAAACAGAATCAAACTGTTGACTCTGTGAAGAAGGCAATTATTCAATATGCATTACGCCAATTAGTGGACTTCGATCAATACAAACCTTTGCATATGGCTGAACAACTCAAAACTGTAGCCACCCAAGTCAACGACAAGAAGGCAGACTTCTACAGCAGTGTTCATCTCACTCTAACAGAAAAGATGATAAAACTCCCTGAACAATTTAAGTCTGATATTTTATCATTACTTGGTGCCAGGGATTATGAAAAAATAGTGGATCTAAAGAAAAGGATCTTAGATTGGGGAGGGGGGGGGGAATTTTCCCACAGACAAAATTTGTAACGATGGTCTTCAAGATTCTTTCAAAAACGAGGAGAAAGTACTCTCATTTTTTTTATAAGAAAGTTGGCTCCGAACTTTGCAGTACGGTTTCTTAAGTTTGCTCCCAATTCTATAAAGTATAATTTTTGTTTACGGTTGCTTCTTTCTTGTACTTCTCCCATATTTGCAGTCCTGGAAGAATTCTGACAAATTGTGGATCTAAAGTTAAGAAATCGTAGTTCAAAGTTCAGTGCCAAGTTTCCTATCCAAAATGAGTGTCATCGCTGTGTAACTTTCTTAGTTTCTTATAAAAATACGTCAACTGAAAAGCAAGTCTATATGGCATTCTAGGAAAGATAAAACAGGAAAGTTTTTCTTGGGATTCTCAGATAGTGGCTGGATGGAAACATATCATTTCTACGCCTAGATGACCAACCATTTCGTGAAGCAAATACCCCCTAAACGGACAGTGCTTCTGTTAATTGATGGTCATGTGTCTCACATAGATTATGATACCACATTATTTTGCAAAGAAAATGAAATCCTGCTATTCAAGTTACAAATTCACGTCACACCTGATGCAGCCAGCTGATAGAGGTTTTTTAATGTGTTTAAGGAGTACAGTAAATCCCCGCATATAAGAACCTACTTTTTGAGAGCCAGGCTGAATAAGGGGCTGTCTACAAACCGAAGACCGAAGACATAAGAACTACAAACCGAAGACCGAAGACATAAGAACTACAAACCGAAGAACTACAAACCGAAGACCGAAGACATAAGAACTACAAACCGAAGACCGAAGACATAAGAACTACAAAACGAAANCATATTTGCAGTCCTGGAAGAATTCTGACAAATTGTGGATCTAAAGTTAAGAAATCGTAGTTCAAAGTTCAGTGCCAAGTTTCCTATCCAAAATGAGTGTCATCGCTGTGTAACTTTCTTAGTTTCTTATAAAAATACGTCAACTGAAAAGCAAGTTTATATGGCATTCTAGGAAAGATAAAACAGGAAAGTTTTTCTTGGGATTCTCAGATAGTGGCTGGATGGAAACATATCATTTCTACGCCTAGATGACCAACCATTTCGTGAAGCAAATACCCCCTAAACGGACAGTGCTTCTGTTAATTGATGGTCATGTGTCTCACATAGATTATGATACCACATTATTTTGCAAAGAAAATGAAATCCTGCTATTCAAGTTACAAATTCACGTCACACCTGATGCAGCCAGCTGATAGAGGTTTTTTAATGTGTTTAAGGAGTACAGTAAATCCCCGCATATAAGAACCTACTTTTTGAGAGCCAGGCTGAATAAGGTTCTTATTTTAAAGGTACTTAGATTAATTTCAGCGTATAAAGGTTCTTATTCGAAGGGTCCCTTATGCAAACCTTTTAGGAGTCATCACCAAGAGATTTTCAACCCTTTCATTTGTTTGGCAATATTACTAAGAACCTAATAGCTGATTATAAGCTAACAAATAGCAGGGGAGGAGGTTCAGATTTTAACAGCCAACTGGGGCAAAAACGAACATAATAAGGACAATCAAAAAATCCACTTTTTTCCTTGTAATAAAAACATATTTCTCCCATCAAGCTGAAACAGGTTCTTAATTAGAAGGTGCATAATTTAGGAAAAACAGGCTGTAGGTTCTTATTTTTGTAGGTTCTTATTTTTGTAGGTTCTTATATGCGGGGATTTACTGTAATGGAAGCAAGCTTGCACCAGATTTACATTCGCAAACCCTGGCATAGTGGTCACCAAACAGAAATTCTCTGGAGTTTTCGTTGATGCATTTGACAGATCAGCGAGACCCGATGTTGTCAAAGCATCATTCAAATGCTCTGGAATCTGACCTGTGAATAGGCATGCAATCCACACGTCAGCATTTGCCCCAAGAAAGACCTTTGAGAAGAGCCAAAATGTTCAGCCAGTGTCAACCACCTCAAGCGAAGGGCCAAGAACATCCACCCCAAAGAAGCCAGATGAACGCCATCCTGTGATCAAATCATTGGAGCAGTTGGAGACAGTCATCGATCCAATAAGGCTTAACCTTTTTCAAACGAGGGTCGAGGAAGGATACAACGTTGAGGACGATGCCATATTTACAGCTTGGAAAGTGCTAAAATTGAAGAAAAATGAAATTGAAAAAGAGATTGCGGAGGGGTCACTGTCGAAGTCAAGCCTGGAAGAAGATCTGTGCCCAATAAAGCCGGTTTTCCACCAGGCGAATTGTTTCGAGCGAAGCGAATTTGTTCGCAGCGAAGAAATTTGAGAAAGCGCGCTCATATTTTCCACTACACCAGCGATTGTCTCGAATTGTCTTTGTTGCATAGCAGATTTGGCGTGAAAAGTTGCCTTCCTGGACTTTCACTGGACAATGGCTGCTGCTTTTAATCTAAGATATTTACTCTTATTAAGGTAAGATTGATTAACATTTTACTGCTACGAAGACGTCAAATTTGACTGCAGAAGTAAAGAAAAAGGTTTTGGATTCGGAAGGTATACAATGAACGTGAAGAAAAAGTAGAGTATCATCTGTTGGTGAGAGAGCTCAGGCTGCAAGATGCAGATTATTTTTTCAATGCTTCAGAATGTCCCCAGCAATATTCGAGGAACTTTTCAGTTTGGTTGGCATGCACCTCAAGAAGAACAACATGAAAATGAGACAGTCTATCAGTGCAGCTGAAAGACTGTCTGTTTGTTTGAGATACTTGGTTACTGGAGACGCACAAGTAAAAATTGCTGCTAGTTATCAAATAAGTCCTGCAGTAGTTGGAAGGATAATAAATGAAACTTGCCATGTTTTATGGACAGTCCTAAAAGATAAAGGCTACTTGAAGCATCCATCCACAGAGCAAGAGTGGGAGAGCATTTCCAAAGAAGTCTCACAGTTTTGGAATTTTCCGAATTGTGTAGGTGCTATAGATGGTAAACATATTGTCATGCAAGCTCCAGGGAACTCTGGATCATCATATTTCAACTACAAAAAAACATTTAGCATAGTCCTCATGGCAGTCTGTGATGCTAAATATCAATTTATTTTGGTAGACATTGGAGACAGTGGTCGTCAAAGGGATGGTAGTGTTTACAATTGCAGTCATATGGGGTATGCCATTGAAAACAACCTTTTATCAATACCCGAACCAGCAAAGCTCTCAAATTCAGAGAAAAAGCTTCCATTTGTATTTGTTGGGGATGACGCCTTTGGCCTAAAAAAGCATATGATGAAGCCTTTTCCATTGCAAAATGTACCTAAGGACCAGCGTGTTTTCAATTACAGATTGTCAAGGGCCAGGCGAGTAATTGAAAACACGTTTGGAATAGCTGCTAGTAGGTTTAGAGTACTCTATACAAGGATTACTTCAATAATGAAGGAGCCATAGACTGGTAATGGGAACTTATTAATCGCACTGCAAATTCATATGATGTCTTCCTAGATGGCATGTGATGCATTGTAAACAAAAGAACGGCTTATTATAATCAACGAAATGAAACGAANTCGAAAGAGCACTACTACGAGGAAAAACAAGAACTTGATATGAAGGAGACAAAAATATTTCAACATTTCGCTGATTATCATTTTTTTCGGGCCTAAAATCAAATTATTCGAATAAATCAAAAAGTACCCATTTCTTTCTCAGTTTCAAGGTATAGATTTATGGAGAATCATCGACAGAGCACTACTACGAGGAAAAACAAGAACTTGATATGAAGGAGACAAAAATATTTCAACATTTCGCTGATTATCATTTTTTCGGGCCTAAACTCAAATTATTTGAATAAATCAAGAAGTACACATTTCTTTCTCAGTTTCAAGGTTTAGATTTATAGAGAATCATCGACAGAGCACTACTACGAGGAAAACAAGAACTTTATAAGAAGGAGATAAAAATATTTCAACATTTCGCTGATTATCATTTTTTCCGATTTATTCACTTATTTGATTTTAGGCCTGAAAAAAGTGATAATCAACAAAAGTGCCATGCTTGTCCTCACATCATTTCTTCTCGCAAAGGAGCTCAATTTTCCCCAAATTTCTTGGTTAACTTTAGGGGCAAACAATTAGAGGTACAATTGTTGGGTACCTTGTACTTATCAAGAATTTCTTTACGCTTTTCAAGGTCGAAGTCTGCCGTAAATTTTGTATTAACAATGCCTGCTAGATGTTCCAAAATTGGTGGACCCTTTAAATCTGATGGCACAAGGGCATCGCCTATCAGTGAAAGCAAGGCATTGTTATCAATATCAGCACCTTCATCCTCATTTGGGTCAAAATCCGGACCCCCAAACAAACTCATAGCATCTTTGTCTGATGGCCTAAATGCTTACTGAGCAGCAGCAGCATTTGCATTTGTGGATGTTACAGTATTTGCATTCTTGGATGCTACACAATTTGCATTCGTGGATGCTACATCATTTGCATTCATGGATGCTACATTATTTGCTTTCAAGGAAGCTACAATGAAGGAGCCATCATCGAACTCTAGGGGTTGGTCAGTTCTCCTTCGTTTTGGCAAGGGTCCCTCAATTTCAAACGAGTTTTCATTCCGTTCAGGAACTAGCGAGGCCAAAACTTGACTGTTTTGGGCTACATTAGTTTGAATATTAATCAACAAAGATTGCAAAACAAAATTTGTCAACCTTCCATTATCATTATCNTTTTCAAGGTCGAAGTCTGCCGTAAATTTTGTATTAACAATGCCTGCTAGATGTTCCAAAATTGGTGGACCCTTTAAATCTGATGGCACAAGGGCATCGCCTATCAGTGAAAGCAAGGCATTGTTATAAATATCAGCACCTTCATCCTCATTTGGGTCAAAATCCGGACCCCCAAACAAACTCATAGCATCTTTGTCTGATGGCCTAAATGCTTACTGAGCAGCAGCAGCATTTGCATTTGTGGATGTTACAGTATTTGCATTCTTGGATGCTACACAATTTGCATTCGTGGATGCTACATCATTTGCATTCATGGATGCTACATTATTTGCTTTCAAGGAAGCTACAATGAAGGAGCCATCATCGAACTCTAGGGGTTGGTCAGTTCTCCTTCGTTTTGGCAAGGGTCCCTCAATTTCAAACGAGTTTTCATTCCGTTCAGGAACTAGCGAGGCCAAAACTTGACTGTTTTGGGCTACATTAGTTTGAATATTAATCAACAAAGATTGCAAAACAAAATTTGTCAACCTTCCATTATCATTATCAACGTCAGAAGATTCTTTGGGTTTGCAAGAATCCTCTCCGTCCACGCCCCCATCATCAACATCATCATCATAGCAGGATGACATGCCTAACATGGTGGGCGTGGTAGCAAAAAACGGGAGAAATATCCGAGAAATAAATCGCACTTCGACGAAAACTGTCAATAAAACATTAAAGAAACACTTAGCTTGTTACTGGAAGAAGTCTTCTGCTTGTAGAACTTTAAATTTCTTGATGGTTGACGCGAACACCATAAAAACACATTTCTAGCTGACACAGGAACTGTCGCAACTGGCTGGCGCATGCGCTGCACTCTCTCGTACAACTACGTAATGACGTAGGCTGATGACGAAATAGAATTTGATTGTTTGACCTCCAATTGACAAAATTAATTTGATTTTATATAATTATTTTTAACCGAGGTTCTAATGCATACAAAATCAATTAAAAACCACATTTCACTGAAAATCATCACTTCAGACAGTATCTTTATCAGAAAGTTACAAAATCTACTTACAAAATACTTTTCTTCCGACCAGAAGGAACCACACCAATGCACTTCTCATTTGCCTGCGGCTCTGCAGGCATCTTTTACTGTCTCTGCAGTGGCGCATTTTGGATTTTGGCCTACCCTCAACCAGGGTGAAGTCAGAAATTTAGGCATCAAGACTACTGTGCCTTTGCGTTGTTTGTCTCACAAGACGAGATCACCAATGGCAAATCTAATTGATAACAACAACAACAATGAGGTTAAGAAATTATTCGTGGTGAGTTTGCTTCTCAAACATATCTTGTTCAGCTGAAATGGTGGACCAATGTAAAATACCCTCAACCAGGGCGACACACCTCTACTGCATTTGTTATTTCCGTAATGGTCTTTAAAATAAATTAAAAGTTTTCAAATTCGGAATCAGCTTTTTTTTTAAGTACTAGGCCCCATGTACACTAGCACCGTTCTTAAGTTGTGCGGGCACTTAGAGGATTAAGGGACTTCCGTTCAGTGTACATGGTCTTTTTTGCCAAATTTTCTTGAGGAAAAATTTTAGCAAGATGGAAGAGACCGCTTAAGCAAGTTGAGCACCCTCTCGAGGTGCTCAAAGTTCTCAAAATGCGCATTTGTGGTCGTTAACCCTATTTCACATGGGGGGGGGGCGTTTTTCGCCCCCCCCAACCAAACTTTGCTACATTGCGCCTAAACAACACTAGATATGACAACCAAACCTTTGTGACTTTTAATGAAATTTAGTTGCCAATTACAATTTCAATATTTTATTGTT
>REGM01000220.1:55359-66550 GCA_004194415.1 Aurelia aurita | reverse complement strand
AATTCCATTAGCGCCGTTGTTGTTGTTGCTAGAGCATAATAATCATTATGATGTTGAATGACGTCATAAAAATGGAAGCATGTTAAAAGTTCATTAAACTTAACTTTTCATACCGAAATTAAAAATATAGATCAAAATATATGTAAATCAAAGATTTGAGCTTAATTGGACCAATTAAAAAAGAATAAGAGAGATATAAAGTTAATTTTCACAGAATGCCAGATGACAACTTGGTAACCATGGAGACAGTGCTAAATATAGAATGTCAAAATTGTTACAATTTCATTGCTCTATGATACAAAGTTCAACTTACTAAATCTCAGCAGCCTTCTACATATATCGAACATAGCGGAAACAAAAATATACTAGGGGGGGCGGAATCCGCCCCCCCCCGCCAGGTCAGATAGGGTTAAGAAATCCTTTCATCATGTTCGCCTAACCCAGGAATTTTATTTAGACATTAAAATGTGGCAGTACTTTCTTCAATCTTGGAATGGTAAGGCATTTTTTCTTAACAACTATTGGCAAAGCTCATATGAATAATTGTTGTATACAGATGCATCTGGGTCTCTTGGGTTTGGTGGTTTGTATGGTCCACAATGGTTCCAAGGAACTTGGCAACCACACCAAGTTCTAGGTCAGGAAAATGTAACAATTGCTTGGCAAGAACTGTATGCAATTGTTGTTACATGTGCTATCTGGGGCAAACAGTGGGTCCCCAAGAGGGTGCTATTCAAGTGTGATAACATAGGGCAAACAGATTGCCAGAGCAGATACCCACCAACATTTTCCATCTCTGAGAGAACTTGAAACTAAATTCAATGCACATTCTTTGGCTGTGGCATCCAAGAAGACCTATGTGACAGGAGAACAACAATTTTTTTAGATTCTGTGAACTATTTCGTTTTCATGAATTAGGGAATATCTTGCCCACCACTGAGGATATCCTTTGCTATTTTGGAACCTTCCTGGCCCAAATTGTTCAGCATGGGACCATACAAAATTAGTTAGCTGCAGTGAAGCATCATCATTTCCAGAACAGCCTTGATTACTTTTGATGGGTTTTAGAAATGCCCTTGTTCACAAAGTCCTTATTGTCATTGCAATGTTGATACAATATCAGAAGATAGTAGCAATGCCTAGCCATTTAGCTACGTTACAACATTCAAGTCACTCATTGTGATCAGTCAAGCATTAGCCAAGCTGCTCTGGAAAAAGAGAGTGTGATATTCCAGGCATGAACACGGCCCCTGACAAAATATGAAATAGTTTTCCATTCCAGACAAAAGTCGTCTTGAATGCAGTTAATTACACGGTTTTCAGCTTGATGAAATATTTAGCCGCTCTGTCCCATCAGACCTGTTGGCCGCCTCCTAACCAATACGAGGCAAGCAACCTAACAATTTTAAAGTCTAATCCAAGCACATTAACTTTTGAAAGCAAGTACTTATTAGTTTCATGCTTTGATCACAGCTCTCTCTGACTCATGCCTAAGAAAATGCCGCCCTAAGCCCGATAATTGAACTTCAAAGGTAACGATCTCATCCCATATGCGATGGGTGCCAAGTTTAGCTAAGGCCGATTTCAATGCGCTCTGATTTTCCAACACACATAAGGATTAACCCTATTCGTACTGGGGGGGGCGTTTTTCGCCCCCCCCCTAACACACTTTGATATACTGCGCTAAAACCACATAAGATATGACAACCAGACTTGGTGACTTTTAGTAAAATTAAGTTGGCAATTAAAATTTCTACATATCATTGTTCTTACTTTGATCACGTGACCAAAGTAAAACCATATTTGGAGAGTGGTCAACAAAAAAAGCTTAGAACGTCCATAGTTTTTGCCTCGCTTGTCCGATTGTTCTCAAACATGCACCATTCGATTGCTTTTGATGAGTACTTTCATTTGATATATAATTGTTTCCAATTTGCTGACATCAGCAAAATTTAATATATATGACGTCAGTCACCTTTATGACGTCATTGTCCTAATTAAAAAGTATAAAATATAAATAAATTGCATCTAATTTGGTTCATCTTCATTATCTAAGTCAATTTGAGTCCATATTTACTAGAAAAAAGGCCAAAAACTGCGAAGATAATCCGCACATGAAACAAAAGAATAATTTATAGCTAATTATGCTAAAAATAGATACTGAAAATTGCTACAAAGTATGTATTTTGAATCTATGATATGTTTCCTTGTTTTTTCTTGCCAAGAAGCTATACATTTGTCAAATTTCCCTTGTTTTTTGGTTGCCTAGCAACGAATCACGTGACTAATTAATTACCATTGTTATATTTGAAAAGCTAATTGTCCAAAGAACAATAGGGGTAAGACTCATTGTTATACCTCTTGTCGTTTTGGAATAAAAGAGGGGGGAGCGAAAAAAGCCCCCCCCCAGTACAAACTAACCAAAAAATCGCTCAGTACGAATAGGGTTAAGGAAACCTCTTCTGCGGATTGCGCAGAATTCCCAAATCAGAAAGGCGAAAGCCCTTAATGAACTCGTAATCCCCTGTTAAGTAAATGTGTTAATGTTATTATCATAAGCCCAACCCACGAGAAGAAAAGGTACATTTTCCCGCGAATAGTGAAAATAACATATACGTCAATTAGATTAACCAATCACAGGACACCAAAATTTATAACACGCGTTTCTCTAAACTGATTTATCATGTGAGGATACGTCCTATCTGCTCATTATCGTCAAAGTTAACTGGAAAGTGGACTGAAAATCTTGTGAAGGGAAAATTCTTGAAAACTAGAATCTCAGCAAGAAAGTTTACGAAAGATGCCAAAACAATACAATGTTGCAAATCGAGGAAGCTCGCGAGCTGCTACAAGAGCAAGTACAATAAGTTCAGTTCCAGCCATAGCTTCGAGCTCGCAAAATGCAAACGTCGAACCTAGCGATGGCATAGCCGCAATTAGTAACAACAGTACGGCACAGCCAACAAACGCACAGCAAGGACAACCATGACTCCATTTTTATCACACAGCTGACATCCTTGAATAAGACCATTGCAAAATTTTGTTGCCCACTGTGTAAAGTTCCAGGGGTTGTCTTCTCGATATTGAGGGAAAAATGTTTAGGGTTTGCAGTCAAGGCAAGAATCTCCTGTCAAAACTGCAAGGAAATCATTTCTGAAGAGCATCTCAGTGAAAGATTAGGTGGTCCGCAATCTACAAGGGCACCTTTTGAAGTGAACACCAGGACAACCATGGCTTTTATGGGGATAGGGTCAGGCTATGCTGCTATGCAAGATTGGGGGGCAATGATGAATTTTCCCTCCACTCCAAACAAAGCTGCATATCACAATGCCAAAGACAAAATTATTGAAGGAAGTGAGAGTTGCTTTGCTGAGGTAAGGTCCAAGTCAATTGAGGCTGTAAAAAGCTGCTACAAGGATATCGGGGTTGTTCCTGATGAAGAAGGCATTTTAGACATAGCAGTATCCTATGATGGATCATGGCAGAAGAGAGGTCATTCTTCACACAATGGTGTTGGGATTGTTATAGATCTCCTCACTGGACTGCCAATAGATTTTGCGGTGCTCTGCAACTTCTGCAACCAATGCCTGAAAGCACCACCCAAGGATGACCCTACCTATAATGACTGGGTAGAACAACACAAAGAAAAATGCTCAAAGAATTTCCAGGGATCATCAAATGCCATGGAACAAGGCTGTGCAAAGATTCTTTGGGAGAGATCAATTGCAAGCCACCAATTGCGCTACATTACAATGCTATCTGATGGAGATAGTAAGTCATTTGACAGTTTAGTGAAGAGTCAAGTTTATGGCCCAGATATCACTCTACAGAAGGAAGACTGTGTCAACCATGTGAGCAAGCGAATGGGGACAGCCTTGCGGAAACTACTTGATGAATGTAAGGCTCAAAAGGAGTCAATATCTGGAAAGGGGAAGCTCACCAAAGAAAAGCTCACAAAGATCCAGAACTACTATGGAAGAGCCATCAAAGACAATGCTGAAGATCCTGCCACCATGAAGAAGCCAGGGTGCATTCCATGTTAACTCCACGCCGAAGGTTACGGCAATAACAAAGTAATTTACGCCAGGAAAACAATAGACCTAGTCAATTCAATTACAATAATTTTATATTGTTTTCATCAGATTTTCACGCCAATGCGCCAAGAAAATTTCTTTTCCACGCCGAAGATCTTCGGGCTAGAAAATTCCAGATACATATTTGGATATGAAACTGGCTTTATTTCCAGATTATCTGGCAGTAGCGATTGGCGATAAGAACAAAGCATTTCTTGCAACTCCTTCCTAGATTCCCTGCTGACATTTCTTGCTCTAGTTGGCTCATTGTCCTCTGCTTTTTTAGAGTCTTTATTCAAGAAAATGTTCATTAGGCAATCACTGTGTTGAGTAGAGCAGTTCTTGGCACAGATGTCACAACAAGCACAATTTAAATTAGATTTAGCATCTTTTTTTTTTGAGAAGCAAAAGCTTATTGACTTCCTTCTGCAATCTTGACTAAATGCATAGTTCTTCATGTCTTCGTTACTGTACTTCATTAACCTACCATTATAAATTAGTGTGCAGGTGCTTAATTCATCTCTTCTACCAGCACGCCCACATTCCTGCAAGTATGTCTCTATGCACTTGGAGCCCCCAAAATGTGTGATTTGAGTGATGTAACTGCAGTCAATACCCATTCCAAATGCTATGGTGCATATAAGCACACGAATATGGCCAATTGGATTTGTAACGGTTTCAAGAATATGATTTTTCACTGAATCTGGGGTGCCAGCATGGTACATCTCTACTAGCCGCTTAGTTGATTCTTCATTGTCATAAACATACATGTATTTGTCCAATTCCTCTGCAAACATTCTGAAGATGCTGCTGCATTGCTTCCGAGTTCTGCAAAATATTATTGTTCCAGGTGTCTCCACACCTTGGCTTTTTACTTTTGCAATTAAAACTGCAAATATCTTACAAAGCGGTTGATCGTTTTCAACATAACGTACGGCAAATCGTAAATTGTCTTTGACAGGATTCTGCTCAATTAACTGAGTCGTCAGTGGATTCAATTGCAGGAGATCAAAAATTTGTCGTCTTGTTGATTTTGTAGCTGTAGCAGTAAAAACTGCCATATGTACATGCTGCAGCAGGGATCTCAACTCTTGCAGCTTACCATACCAATGTCTGAAAGGAACCTTGTGTTTGGAACCAGATTCTTGTTCGCTTGTTCCCCTGAAAAAAACTGAGGAGACATGAATACCTTAAAACTCCAAAAAGCAAACAATTTATTGATTCAAACTTTTCGACAAGAATACCTGCATACAACATACATCATACACAATCATAATCTATCGATAAACAGGGTGATTTCGATTATTCTAACGGATTTTAAAACGATAACACAACTCACCAGTGAACAATACAATGTGCCTCATCCACAACGACAACCTCACAGTTTTCCCTGTAGTGATCAGACTACAAAATTGATCGCCAACGATTGGATTCCAGCATAGCTTCAGGTGATGTGTAAACAAGGGAATATTCGCCATTTGCAATGTATTCGAGGACGTCTTCTGCTTGCCCTTAAAAGATTGCGGCGGCAGAAACAGCAGTCTCGGCCATCTTTTTAACTTGGTCTTGCATTAGCGAGACGAGTGGAGATATCACCAGCACAGTGCTAGTGCCGAATGCTTGGTCCTTCAACAAATCTATCAAGATTGGTATACATTGAAAAATCAGCGATTTTCCCGAACCAGTTGGAGCACTGTAATATAAATCCTTCCCAGAAAGAAAAGCCCTAATTGCGTCTTTCTGCTCTGGTCTTATTTCTTCTACACCCAATAAATAGGCTGCGATAGTAAAGTGTTCTTCCAGCTCATCGGAGTTGCATTGCATGAAACTCCACTTCTTCGACGCCGCCATGTTTGATTTGACATGAGGTTAAATAATTTATTTGAGATCAGTTAATTATTTTGCAATTCAATTCATCGTCTGAACACGGATTTGCGCTCGGTTGCACAGACCACTATACTTTCGTTTCAAGTGGTCTGGAACACAGGCTACTAAAATACACAGTGTTGATAATCTGTAAACTCTCTTTTTTGACATTCGACTTCCTATCCGCGAAAGATCATACTAGATCCCATTGACAAAGCTATTAAGAAATTTGAAGCTCATCCAAGTATTTGTAAAATAAAAGAGCAGGCTAAGTTCTCCAATAAATTTGAATTCAGAGAGGTCACCATCGAAGAGGTTGCTGTTAAAATCGAACAACTTAACCCGAGTAAAGCCTCTCCAGTTGATTGCATACCTGCAAAAATTCTAAAGGAAAGCTGTGATGTATTTTCTGCTGCCATTCGAAATTTATTCAACTCTGGTTTATCTAAGGGTATTTTTCCCAAAGAATTGAAAGCTGGAGATATAAGTTCACTCTTTAAAAAAGAAGATACCTTTTCAAAGAAAAACTACCGACCTATTACAGTTTTGCCATCGGTATCAAAAATATACGAAAGGTTGATGCAAGATCAAATGCTGCCTTTTACCCAATGTTTCTTGTCTCCACTCCTCTGTGGATTTCGGGAGGGCTATGGTACACAGCATGCACTTCTACGTTTAGTTGAAACCTGTAAAAAGTCGTTAGACAACGGAGGCGTCGCAGGAGCCGTCCTGACGGATCTTTCGAAAGCCTTTGATTGTCTGAATCACGAATTATTAATTGCAAAGTTGAATGCATACGGTTTCAGTAGATCTGCATTGCAGTTCATCCATAGCTTTCTCGTGGACAGGAAACAAAGGGTAAAAGTCAATGGTTCATTCAGCACGTGGACAAAGACTATCTTAGGTGTACCGCAAGGTTCTGTCCTAGGCCCCCTTTTGTTCAACATATACCTGAATGACTTGTTTATGTTCCTGGAGGAGACCGAAGTCTGTAACTATGCGGACGATACAACTATTTATGCGTATGGTCCAAAAATTGATAATGTCATTGCGCATTTAGAAAATGATGCCCTTAAGTTAACTGAGTGGTTTCCGAACAATCTCATGAAGCTAAATGAGGATAAATGCCATTTAATGATTTTCGGTGCAAAAGACAACGAAGTATCCGTCAAAATAGGAGGCGCTTGTTTGAAAGAATCTACAGAGGAGAATCTTCTTGGCATAAAATTTGATCGATCTTTTTCTTTCAAGGAACATGTCAAAACTCTATGTAAGAAAGCCAGCCAAAAACTTCATGCTCTAAACCGAATATCCTGTTACATGGACACAGAAAAACTGCAGCAACTAATGCGTGCTTTCATATTATCCCATTTTAGCTATTGTCCACTTGTTTGGATGTTCTGTGATAGAACCATTAATCAAAGAATAAACCACATCCATGAAAGGGCTTTGCGCATCGCACAAAAAGATTACGAACATGACTTTGGTTTTCTCCTGGAGCAGACTAATTCAGTGCCCATCCATATAAGAAACCTACAGTTGCTTATGACTGAGATCTTTAAAACAAAAATATATCTAAATCCAACTTTTATGAAGGATATCTTCACGCAGCGAAACACTGGCTACGAATTAAGGCATGGGACCGACGCACAGGTTCCAAAAGTACGCACTACGTCCTTTGGAATCGAGACAATAGCTTTCCTTGGTAATAGAATGTGGCAACTGTTACCACACNATGTGTGGTTAGCTGATGTTTATTTAGCTGTTATGTAAACGGTGCAAGGATTGTGTATGTTATTAGACGAATATTAGATTGAAGTGCCTCCTGTGACGGAAGTGCTTTTTAATCACTTGCTCCCATAGGCTCGTTATTTCTAGCAAAAAGAGTTTTCTTGGATACCATATCAATACCAATCAGGGGTAAAAATTATTTCTCAAAATCTTGCTAAGATTGGTAGACTGTCAACAAGGCCCCATCCCAAGAGCTTGGGACCAGCCTTCGCGCACTCTGCTAATCTCCAATGGGGAAAGTTACAACCATCCTGTGATTACTTCCAAAGGGGCTGTACCAAGATTTATCATAATTGGGAGTACCCCTGCGGTTGACGTAGCAGGACGTTGTGTTTTCCCCGGAGGTTCCCACAGAAATTTTCTTATCCGTAGATAAGGGGAATACCAACCACCCTGTGATTACTTCCAAAGGGGCCGTACCAAGATATATCATACTTGGGAGTACCCCGGCGGTTGAGGTAGCAGGACCTTGGGATTCCCCCTGGGGGCCGTTATAACATATCTTTAGCTAGGGTAGCACTATCTGTCACGTGGTTGCACTTCCAATACCCCCACTTTCACGATTGTAGTTATTTCTTGTAGTCGAAATATGTTGCGTATTTTATAAAGCGTTGAGTTTTATCATAACGTTATTGTTCAAATTATGAAATTATTTTGCAAGCAAAACAGCGTTCTCTCCCTGTCTCTACTGCACGAACGACTGGTCCCCCATTATCAAATGAAGGAGGGGAATTAACGATAAATGAAACCAGCCATGAACTGTGTTTCAACGATGGCTCTTTATTGTTGAAATGCCAGCTTTTGTTGGAAAAAAGCACGGACAGCTGTTGATGAATCTGGTTATGCCTATGCAAATAAACCTTTCCACTCCAATGTATTTGGAGAAAAAAATAACAAATCGAAAAGGAAGTACCTGTCAACTGAGATATGGCAACAGCGATTATCCACTTTAAATGCACATATTAAAAGCTTTGAGGATACAGTATCTTTGTTTGATAAGCAAAAGCTACAGTACATGGATGCTAGCAACTTTCTACAAGATGCAGGAATGAACACCATGATAAGTGAGAAGGGGGAAACCAAGGCCAAGCTGCAAGAGGAACTTGCAAGACTTGGTACAGCCATTGCCCAAGCAGCAAGACACCAGAAGAGAAAAGCAACAAAGTTAAGTGGAATAGAAGTTGAGGCTAAGAAGAAAAGCAGATTTTCAGAAAAGGATCATGGATTTTACTAAAAATGTTGGATGTAATGTTGGATGAAATGTTGGATGCATTTAACCACCCCTCTTGTAAACGTCGATGAACTTTCAATTTTTTTGGGAGTCAATTTTGCATGGAATGTTGGATGCGTTTGACCTATGCTTCACTATTCTCTCTGTGAAAGATCACCACCGAATTTATTGAAATTGAAAAATTGAATAATTCATGAAATTTTCACTCATGGTTTAATTTTTATATCCACTGTGAAAATGCTGCCTAATTAACTAAAAGATATTTAATTTCCGTGAAGAGATCTTTCCATGGTAGAAATTAAGTGGTTTTCCCAAGATACCAGTTTTAGTGTCGTCCAAGAAATGTTCACATTTCATAGGAAAAACATTTTGTTCATCTTTCGAAATGCTCAGTCTCTGTAGCATTTCGGAAAGAAACAGGAGATCTCACAATGGTTTCTCAACATTGGAAATGTCTGATATGAGATTTAAAGGAAACGGAAATGTGCCTTACCAATGATTTTTTATGTTAGAAATCAAAGCAGAAATTTCGAATTTCCATCATATCTCTAAGTGATAAATCCTCATAAATTGTCTGTTTCCTACACATTTCCGACATCTAAACTATGCAGAAACGTTGCCTGTTCTTGCCGTGGTGTGAGCCACTACAAGCTTTGCCCTTGAATTTCTGGCTACAGACATGGGCAAAAGAACAACCTAGCATCTGACACCCTTTCAAATTAAACTTTCGACATAGTGCTCTACCATCTACAGAATATGTAGGTGGTTGTCGCAGGGACACAGCAATTGTATGTGACTGCTGTGGGATGGAGTGCTTAGAGTTGGCTATAGGCACAAGAGTAACCTTGAGCAGGTGGTGGGAGTCATGACTCCAAGAAAAACTGTAAGTGGCCTGAAGCTGACAATATTCATCATCAAATTTTGGGACACTTACCCATTCATATGTGTCAGCAAGCTCCATTACCTTGACCGTGTATGAAAGAAAATTATGGAGGTCGGGAGAGGTGGGTAGTTTCTTGGCAAAAAGAAGGTGATGGAAAATAGGAGTATTGGCTACCACCCATTGCAATAAGGCAACACTCTCAAAACTAAGGCGTTGTTGCCCATACAAAATTATGAGGCGAGATCCTCCTATGTCTGTTAAAGTCTTTTCAGACTCTTTTGGAACAATGTTTGAAAGAAAGTCAACAATTCGTAAGACTCACTCACCCTGTGGAACGGGTGTTTGGAAAACTAAGACCCAGAAAACGAAGACCTAAGACCACGAAACCTAAGACCACGAAAGCTAAGACCACGAAACCTAAGACCCCAAAATATTTTAAAACCCTGAACCCTTAAGTTCACAGTTTTTGTAAAACTCGTCGTTAAAAAGTTTTTGTGGAAACCTACGTTTTTATGCTGTTTTATGAGGATGGTGGGTGTACATGGGGTCAAAAAATTAACCCCTCCTCGCCACCTCGCATTTAACGCAATCAGAACTCCTCGCAAATACGTTTTTCCAATTGTTACCTCCTCGCATTACAAAAACTACTAAGTTGACTCCTCTCACCAAGGGCGATATGAAATGCGCAGTTCTGTTGAAAATATTGATTTAGGCCTAAGCCCCGATCGGGGAGCATGTGTCAATTCTTAGGCCCAATTTGCTTACATGTTTGCTACGAGAAATTGTTCATACCTTACTGGCAGTACCTTTAAACTTCCCATGGCATTTATTGTTTTTACAAGCTCTGTAAACATCATCTTTTTCCCCTTTTAATGGCCTAAAGTTTGTCTCTGCAGAGTGTTTCCCTCACAGCATTTCCTAAAATCAACGGCCCACCCGCTTTCCTCCACAGCGGATTGATTTTCCCTCGCATCCCTTCGCAGATTTATTTTCAACGGAACTGCGCATTTCATATCGCCCTTGCTCTCACCTCGATGTCACAACGAAACAAATCTAACAAATCAAGGACCCTCTAATCACTGGCGTAAAATGAGAAGATTTGAAAATAAGACTTTTGACTGTGCTTTTGATTAGATCCAAAATAATTTTGCAGCCAACATGTAAATCTTATGTAAACAGGAATTTTCTCAGTCCTTAATCTTATTTTTTGCCTCGCACCTCGCAAGTTAAAATTTTTTTTTGGAATTCCTCCCTCGCACGAAAAATGCGAATCCTCGGCTCCTCGGGGTTAAAAAGTAGCCTCCTCGCCTCCTCATTCTCCTCGGACTTAAGCCATGTACACCCACA